>QPMI01000253.1:0-28531 GCA_004431415.1 Cyanophora paradoxa | reverse complement strand
GGGCGCTCAGGAGGGCTTCCGATTCTTCTCGTGGTTCCAGAACTTGACCAAGGGCAAGTGAGGAGGGCTTTTGACTCTTCTCGTGGCCCGCCCGCCCCGCCCCGCCCCGCCCCGCGGCGCGGCACGCGTGTCTCGAAAGAGCGAGGCGGGTCGCTTCTCACACGCGCGGGGGCTCGAAGAGGCGGATGCGGACGGGGCGGCTCTCGCTGGCGAGGGCCTCGAGGGCGGCGCGGGGGCCGGCGGCGGCGGCGGCGTCGGCGGGGGGCGCGGCGGTGATCTGCGCGGCGACGAGGCGCGGGGCGAGGGCGGCGAGGGCGGCGAGCAGGGGCGGCTCCAGGGGCCGCTGGGAGTAGAGGGAGAAGGAGAAGGGGAAGCGGGCGGCGGCGGCGGCGGCGAGGCCGCAGAGGGCCGCCGCTCCGAACTGCGGGGGGGGCGCCCAGCGCTCCAGCTGTACCCCGTCTGCCGCCGGCCGGGTCGGACGAACAGCGGGGAGGAAGGCGGGGCGTCGGGGCGGGGCGGACGGAGGCAGAGGTCGAGGCGCTCGAGGGGCCAGCGGCACTCGCGGAGGGCGGCGGTCAGCCACAGGACCTGCCGCCGGGCGTTGGAGGAGAAGGCGGCGGGGGCGGGCGTGCGCGGGCGGGGGCGGGCCTGGTCGTCGGAGTAGAGGCGGAGGGCGAGGGAGCGTAGGCGGGGGAAGCCGGCGGCCATCGCCCGGAAGTCCCCCTCCCCGATCCCCGTCAGGTGCCCCAGCTGCCAGGCCGCCTCGCCTCGGCTCGGGCGGGCGGGGGCGGGGGCGCGGGGGGCGGCGCACGTGGAGCCAGCCGTGGATGTGCTCGAGGGAGGGGAGGGCGGCGAGGGCGCGCAGGGCCGGCCCGAGGACGGGCGGGTCGGGCCGCGCGGCGCCCGGCAGGTCGGCCGCGGCGCCGGCGGCGGCGTCGCGCCCGAAGAGCGCGCAGGGGGCGAACTCGCGGAGGAGCGGCCGGCGGGGCCGGCGGCGAGGGCGGCGAGGCCGGCGCCGTGGGGCCCTCGCAGGCGCAGACGAGGAGCTCGTTGAGGGGCAGGCGGGCGGCGCCGGCGAGGGCGGCCTCTCCGCGAGGCTGCAGCGCAGGCGGCGCAGGCGCGGGCACGCCGCGGCGAGGAACTCGAGGGCGCGCCGGTCCAGCACCGCCGCGCCCGGCAGCCGCAGCGACCGCAGCGCCTCGTGCGGCGCCAGCAGCGC
Source organism: Cyanophora paradoxa (assembly GCA_004431415.1). Taxonomy (NCBI): domain Eukaryota; class Glaucocystophyceae; order Cyanophorales; family Cyanophoraceae; genus Cyanophora; species Cyanophora paradoxa. The sequence goes on along the minus strand of QPMI01000253.1, from coordinate 27,312 downwards.
CCGCAGCACCGCCCCGTCCGACGCGCTCACCTGCCCCGCCCCGGCCTCGGGCCGCTGCTCCCGGGCGGGGGAGCTCGGGGGCGGCGCGCAAACGAACCGCCCAGCCGTGCGGCCCGGCGTCGGGAAAGACGACGTCGAGCTTGAGCGAGGAGAGGGCCGTCGTCCGCTCCTCCCGATCCGCCGCAGGGAAGAGCCCGTCGAGCACGCTCACGGTCACCGAGTGGAGCATCGCCGCCGGCCCCGGCGACCGCGCCGCGTGCCCCAGCAGCCTGAGCGCCAACCCCGCGCGCACCTTCCGCAGGCCCGGCGCCGGGCACGCCGCGCTCCACGCGTGCAGCAGTCTGCGCGCCGAGGAGGCCAGCTGGACGGACTCGCGGCCGTCGTCGGTGACGGTCAGGTTCCCGACGAGACCGACGGTCGCGGAGGGGGCGAGCCGCAGTTTCCCGCCCGCGACGAGCCTTGTCGTGGAATCCATGATCCACACGAACTTGTAAAGACCGTCGGGGTCGCCCGGGATGTTGTAATGGACCTCAAGCTCGTTCCAGGCGATGCCGTCCACCGCAGCGCGCACGGCGCGGCTCGTTCCGCGCGCCCTCCACGCGTCCCGCGCGCCGAGGAGCTCCAGCACGCGCGTGAGGAGCTCCGAGGGCAGCTCGAGCAGCTCGCCCATTGCGTACTGACGCAAATGATGCTGCTGACGCAAAAGATGCTAAAGCGTCTTAGAACGTGAAGTGTCGTGTCATACGCGCGCTGCGGCACGGTTTTGAGATCAGTCGTCTCAGCGGGGTACAGGCACGGCACGTCGCACTGGGTACACAATCTCGAGCAGGACACAGAAGCGCACAATCAGAGGCCCTTTCTTTCGACGCGGAGTAGATCGAAAGTCGGCCGCGGACCGTCGGGGGCCATCCGAGATGCGTCGCGGGGCGCTGGTGCTGGTCGCCCTGGTCGCGTTCCTCGCCCTTGCGAGTGCGTTCGAAGCCAACAAGTTTCGCAAGTGCGGCGATACCGGCTTCTGCAAGCGCCAGCGCAGCTTCAACAAGGCGGGCGACCCGTCCAAGTGGAGCGTGCTGCCTGAGAGCATCGCTGGCGATGGCAGCAGTGTAGTCGGCGTGCTTGTGCACAGCGAGCAGGCGGAGAACAAGCTGCAGTTTGAGCTCACGCCCTACCGCGATGCCACTTTCCGCCTGCGCGTTCGAGAAGTGAACCCGGCGCGGCCGCGGTTCGAGGTGCCAGTCGTCGTGCAGGAGGAGGACCTCAAGGCATCGGTCGCCCAGTACGCCAAGACCGCTGAGGTGCGAACTCTCTCGGGCCTTCCAGTACTTCCCCCGCCTGCGCCGCCGACGCCGCCGCAGGCTGGCGCGACGGTCGTGACCGCCGGCACCTCGTCGGTGAAGATCGAGCACTCGCCGTTCCGGCTGACCGTGAGCGGCCCGAAGGGCCCGGCCATCGTGATGAACGCGCGGAACCTCTTCAACTGGGAGCGCGCGCGCAACTCCCCCGACGACGGCTCCAGCGGCCTCGAGAGCGCCGGCTCCGAGTCCTTCGGCTCGCACACCGACAAGAAGCCCTTCGGTGCGCCCGCCGCGCCGCGCCCGCCTCGCCTCGCCGCGCGGCGCGGTTGCGAGCGGGGTGGGGCCGGATGCGCAGGCCCCGCGTCGATGGGCACCGATTTCACGTTCCTGGGGGCGAAGCACGTGTACGGCATCCCCGAGCGCGCCACCTCCATGGCCCTCAAGCCCACCCGGTACCCCCGCCGCGCCCGCCCCGGCCCCGGCCCCGGCGCGGGCGACGGGGCGCGGGGCAGCGGGGAGGGCGTGAGCGAGTCGACGGAGCCGTACCGCCTCTACACCCTCGACATCTTCGAGTGCGGGCCGCTCCCCACTCCCCTCCCGCCGCGCCCCGCCGCCGACGCCGGGGCAGGTACGAGCTGGAGAACAACATCGGGCTGTACGGGGCGGTGCCGCTGATGCTGGGGCACGACGCGGAGAAGACGAGCGCCGTCTTCTGGCTCAACGCCGGCGAGATGTTCGTCGACGTCCTCCAGCAGCCCGCCGAGAAGGTCCCCGCCCCTCCCTCTGCTCCGCCGCCCCCGCCCCGCGCCGGCTGACCGGTGCAGTGCCTGCTGGGCGCGCTCTTCTGCCGGGGCCAGGCCGGCCCGGGCCCCGAGTCGCACTGGATGGCGGAGAGCGGGGCGATGGACCTCTTCTTCATGATGGGGCCCTCCTTCGGCGACGTCCAGCGCCAGTACACGGCCGTCACCGGCCGCCCGGCGATGCCGCAGTACTTCGCGACGGCGTACCACCAGTGCCGCTGGAACTACAACAACGAGGAGGACGTCAAGGCCGTCGACGCCGTCCGCCCGAACCCGCCGCCCCGGCCCCTCGCCCCTTCTCGCCCGGGCTGAGGTGGTGGTGGCGCAGGGCTTCGACGAGAACGACATCCCGTACGACGTCCTCTGGCTCGACATCGAGCACACCGACGGCAAGAAGCGCGCCCCCGCTCCCCAGCCCGCCTTGCCCGCTGCGCTCGGCCCCCGCTGAGGGGCCGGGGCAGGTACATGACGTGGGACGCCACCAAGTTCCCCAACCCCGCCGCCATGCAGGAGGACCTCGCCTCCCGCGGCCGCAAGGCCCGCCCCGCCCCCGCCCGTCCCGCTCGCCCCGCTTCCTCACTCGCCCCGCGGGCCGGCGCCTGACTTGCCCCGGGGGCAGATGGTGACGATCATCGACCCGCATATCAAGCGGGACAGCGGGTACCACATCCACTCGGAGGCGACCTCCAAGGGCTACTACATCAAGACCGCCGAGGGCTCCGACTACGAGGGCTGGTGCTGGCCCGGTGCGCACCCGTTCCCGCCCCCGTCCCCGCCCGCCCGCCCCGCTCGCTCGCGCCTGGCCCCTCTGACGCGCTGCGCGGCGGGGCGGGCAGGCTCGGTGTCGTACCTGGACTTTCTGAGCCCGGAGGTGCGCGGCTGGTACGCGGACAAGCACGCCTACGACCAGTACAAGGGCTCCACCAAGACCCTCTACACCTGGAACGACATGAACGAGGCCCGCCCCGCCCCGCGCACCCCGCCCCCTCGCCCCCCCTGAGCTCGTTTTGCGCAGCCGACGCAGTTCAACGGGCCGGAGCTGCAGACGGCGAAGGACGCGGTGCACGCGGGCGGCGTGGAGCACCGCGACGTCCACAACATGTACGGCTTCCTTCAGGCCCGCCGCCCCCGCCCCGCCCCCGCCCCCGCCCCCGCCCCCGCCCCCGCCCCCGCCCTCCTTCTCCTCTGAGGGGGCGGGTGGCGGTGCGCAGAACGCGGCGACGTTCGAGGGCCACCTGCGGCGGAGCGGGCGGCAGGACCGCCCCTTCGTCCTCTCCCGCTCCTTCTTCGCCGGCTCCCAGAAGTACGGCGCCGTCTGGACCGGCGACAACCAGGTCCCCCCCGCCGCCGCCCCCCGCCGGGGCCCATCGGGCCGGGCCGGGGCGTGCGCGAGCCTCGGGGCGCAGGCCAAGTTCGAGCATTTGGAGGCGGCGAGCCCGATGCTCCTCGCCCTCTCCCTCTCCGGCATCGTCTTCTCCGGCGGTCCGCCCCGCCTTCGCTGCCCCGCCGCCCCCGCCCCTCTCCGCGCCGCCCCGGCCGACGCGGCTCGCTCGCTCTCGCGCGCGCGCGCAGCGGACGTGGGCGGGTTCTTCTACAACCCGGGCCCGGAGCTGATGGTCCGCTGGTACCAGGCAGGCGCCTTCACGCCCTTCTTCCGCGGCCACGCCCACATCGGTGCCCCGCCCCGCCCCGCTCCGCCGGCCCCGGCTGAGCTGTCGCCAGACACGAAGCGGCGGGAGCCGTGGCTGTTCGGCGAGCCGTACACGTCGCACATCCGGGCGGCGATCCAGGCCCGCTACGCCCTCCTCCCCTACTGGTACACCCTCTTCCGCGCCGCCCACGTCACCGGCATGCCCCCGATGCGGTGCGGAGCACCCCGCTCCCCTCGCTCGCCCCGCCCGCGCGCCGCGCCGAGCGCCGTGGCAGGCCGCTGTGGGCGGAGTACCCGGCGGACGCGGCGACGTTCGCGATGGACGACCAGTGGCTGGTGGGACGGGACATCCTCGTCAAGCCGGCCGTGAAGGAGGGCCAGACCTCTGTCTCCGTCTACCTTCCCGGCGACCAGGTCCGCCTCCACGCCCCCCCCCGCGCTGCCGCCGCCCTTACGCCCCTTGCAGCCGTGGTACGACTACTGGAAGGGCTCGGCGGTGGCGGGCGGGCAGACGGTGACGGTGCAGGCGCCGCTGGACGTGGTGCCGGTCTTCCAGCGCGGCGGCTCCGTCGTGCCGCGCCGCGAGCGCCAGCGCCGCTCCTCGGCCGCCTCCCACGCCGACCCCTACACCCTCCTCGTCGCCCTCGACTCCGCCGTCCGCCCCGCCCCGCCCCGCCCGGCGCGGCGCGGCGCCCGCGCGGGGCCGGGCCGAGCGAGGCGGGGCGGGGCGCAGGGGCGTGCGGAGGGCGAGCTCTACGTCGACGACGGCCGCTCCTACGCCTACCAGCGGTGCCGCCCCGCTCCGCCCCGCCCCGCCCCGCCCCCGCGCGGCGGGCCTGACGGGGTGCGGCAGCGGCGGCTTCATCCACCGCGCCTTCTCCTTCGCCGGTGGGCCGCCCGCCGGGCGCCTTCTCCCGCTCACGCGCGCCATTCTCACCGGGCCGGCCCCGCAGACAAGGCCCTCACCTCGAAGGCCGCCGGCGCCGGATCCCCCTCCCGCCCGCACCGTCCGCCCCGCGCCCTCGCCCCCCGCCCCCGCCCTCGCCGGCGACGGCGTGCCTGAGCGGGCCGCGCCGCGCAGGAGACGTTCGCGCCGGGGACGGTAGTGGAGCGGGTGGTGGTGCTGGGCTGGCCGGCCGCGCCCCGCGCCGCCTCCATCGCAGTCGCCGGCGGGGCCCCGCACCCTGTCGAGTTCGAGTACGACGCGGCGGCGCGGCGGCTGACGCTGCGGCAGCCGGCCGCCCCCGTCGACGCCGACTGGACCCTCTCCATCCAGTAGGGCAGCCGCCCCACCCGCCGGCTGCGGCTGGCCCTGCCTGCCGCCCGCAATCAGAACCATGCGATGATCCGATGGCGAGCGCGCTGCACGAGCGCGGGGCAGTGTGCGGGAGTTCAGCAGCTGCAGCGGACAGGGGCGACTGCAGACTCAGCTGCAGTGCAGAGCAGGTGGTGCCATGATGCACGCATACGTGGCCGCCAGGCTCCAGCCCGTCGCTGGCGGGTACCCGGTATCTACTGTAGTACATCATTCATGATCAAGGAAGGCGTTGCGCAAAAAAGGACTTGACCGATTCAAGAGACAAAAACTCGGGCGTTAGGCCGTTACTACCGTACCCTAGAACTCTGTCGCGTGCCGCGATTCCCTCGGATTAGGCTAGCCGTAGTCTATGCGTAGCGCTAGCCCTAGTCTAGTGCTATCGAGCAGCTAGCTCTAGCACTCTCTGTATTCTGACTTAGCGCGGGCGCGACTCCGTTTGGGGGTACGCGATCCTGGACGGGTACACTGGTGAATAGACCACTTGTGCTCCCAGCTACAGCCACAGCCCGTGCGTGACCGCACGGACGCTGCACGGGTGGGAATCCTCTCATCCGACAGGCGCCATCGGCTCACGGAGCTAGAACCCCGATCATCAGCGACCGTCATCAGCAACCGACCCAGCTCGGCGACCGCGGCTCAGCCGCGCGCAGGTAGACCTCGGTAGAGGTCGTGGGTCGCTTCTCGCGCCCCGCCTGCGCCGCTCCGGGCTGATCCGCAGTTGGCGACCGAACATTCTGGAAAGAACCAGAACTTAGTCCCGTGGAAGCCAGGCCCGCGCGCGAATACCCGAGGGTGCTATTCCGGCGGATTCGTCGACGCCGCCTGCGCGAGCTGCCGTGCGAGCCCGAGGGTGCTATTCCCGGTCGGTCGCCAGTCACTCGCCGCGACGCAGCCTTCTCCGGCTGCTGCGATCGTGCTGGACAAGACGAAGAGCGATCGGATCGACGGCTGAGGCGTGCGCGCCCGAGCTGTCTCCAGAATCGCTGCAGCCGAGCTTGCTCGCCGCTGCTGTGGACCACGACGGCCTCGGACCTCGAGCGAGGCACATTCTCTCACGGACTAGCGTGACTTACGTCGCCGCTTGACCTGAGAATGTCCTCGGGCCGGAGCCTCCCGGAGTTCGTCGTCCGGGCCGCGCACGCGCGTGGCGCCGCCGACATGGACTCTATGAGCGGATCAAATGTTTTGCAATGGATCCAGAGCCTGCCGAAGCTGCCGCCGGGCAGCGATCAGCGCACGGTTCAGACCACCTCCGCCAGTTCGAGAGCTGCGCGAGCATGAGCAAGGACTTGCTTAGTGTCTCGCCGACTGCACACATCGAAGTGCAGAAGCGAACTGGTGGGCTCTTCTCAGCACGCTAGATCACGGCACCCCGTGCGCCAGAACATCTCGTTGTTCCAGAGCGCCGAGCAGATCGACACGCGCGGAGCTCGAGAAGCTGAGGGCGTACCGGGCTGAGCGCGCGCGCACGAGCACGGAGGACTCGTGGACGTCGCGATCCTGAGACGCTCGACGAGAAGATCGCGCAAGCCGAGGAGGGCTTGCAGCGGACCGCCCTCACGGTCACGTACACCGCGATCAGGCGCCGTCTCGAAGATGACGCGAGATGCGGAACCCTGACCGGTACAAGGCGCTCCTCGACCTGCCGCACGTGGCGAGGCGCCGGAGGCGTTCTACCGCCGATCCTCGACTTGAGCATCATCCCGGAGTGCCGCGAAGCGCACGAGACGCCGCTCATGGCACTCATGCGCCACGCGGGCAAATGCTCAAGCGCCGCACTCGCAATCAGTGCCGCGACTTCGAAGACTCCGAGATTTCGGACACCGATCGCGGCACATGATCACGAACTTCGCCACGGCTCGGAAGATCTACGACGAGCTGTCGCAGAAGATCGCGGACGCGAGATCACGGGACCTCTGCGGTCATCGACCTTGTAACCAAGCGCACCAATGAACTGGGCGCCTGGGACGTCGATATCTCTAAAGTCCCTGGCTCGGCCTTGGTGCTGGAGCGCGCGGAACACCGCTGCAGGCGCCCACGGCTGCCTCGCGCACGCCGCAGAGCGCGCCGCCGACCACGCACACGCCGGCCGTTCCCGTTGTCCCCTCGCGCTCGAACGCGGGCGCCGGCGCGGGCACGCGCATCATGTTCGCGACGACGGTGACGGAGGCCGAGCTCGCAGAGCTCGAGGCCACGGGTGGGACGCAGACGACGGCGAGGATCAGAACGCCGAGGTCGTCTTGTTCCTGCAGCTCATTGCTCAGGACGAGCCCTCGCCGTAGTCCGCGCGCTCTACCCGTCGGCGTCCGCACCGCCGCCTCGCCTCGATGACCCGGTCTATCAGCAAAGATCAAAGATTTTCTGAAGGCCCGGGGCCTCCCGAGAAGCCCGGCGGCCGTGCCACTGCGGCGAATCGCACTACTCGTTTGAGTGCCGGACCAACCCGCGGCCCTTGCCCGAGTGGTCGGCGATCAGCCGACTAAGCGCGCGGGCCGATGGGCGCGGGAGCCGGCGATCCCAAGCGCGGTTCTACCCCGCCCGGGCGCGAACGGGCGCACGAGCCCGGTCCCCGGGCACCGGCCCCATCAACGCAACTGCTACAACTGCGGGAGCCTGGCCACCGCGCGTCGGCCTGCCCCGCGTTGAAGAGCAGATCCAGGCCTCCGTTCGCCGCGCCCTCGCCGAGCAGAGGGGGCAGGCCGGCGCCAACGACCCCGCGACGATTCAGATCGCGCGCGCCCTCTGAGCAGTCGTCCGCGCTGCACCTGCAGCGTCGGGCGCCCTCCTGGGGGCACCGCTAGCCCACACGGGGTCTGCCCGTCGCTGCGCCTCCCGGCCGAGCTCCGGAGTGCGAAGCACGTGTACCGTGTGCGCATCGTGCGCAGCGACGAGGCGACCCTGGAGGACACCCTGCGGGTCTTCATCGCGGCCGCCGTGGCAAACGCCGCCGCGCTGAAGAACCCCCAGGAGGGACCCGCGCTCGACACGGTCGCCGCCGCAGCCACCGCCTTCACGGTCGCGGTGGCGCAGCTGACGGCGGAGAACCGCCCCGACTGTCCCCCGGGCCCGAGCTCGAGAGCGGCCCCGCGCGCGGCGCAGGATCTATTGCCGACCGCCGAGTCGGGTCTGGACGAGGGGGAGAAGAAGGTCGCGTTCGACGCAGTGGACGCCGCCCTTGAGGAAATCGCACTCTCTTGGCGGCCGCCCGGACCCAACGGAGGTCGAGGGCGCTGACGCAGAAGCGAAGGGTCCCGCGCCGACGCCCGCGCCGACTTCTAGCCCCGCGAGCTCGCCGCCGGCATCGTGGACGCCGCCTTGAGGAGGTCGCACTCCTCTTGGCGGCCGCCCCGGACCCAACGGAGGTCGAGGGCGCTGACGCAGAAGCGAGGGTCCCGAGCCTGCGACGGAGCTCGCTCCCGCCGAGTCGGTCCCCGAGGCCACCGCCGCTGAGGCTCCGGCGGACCCTGCGCCGGCGTGGGCTGCTGCCTGGAGTACTCTTCGGGGCCGAGACCGTGGCGAGCCTCGAGGTGACCGACGATGGTGCCTCGCTAGCTGACGAGGACATGGCCGTAGCGGCCAAGGAGACCCTGCGCCTCAACGCGCTCGCCTCCTCGCCGCTAGCTCGGCCTCGACCTCACTCACTTTGGAGCTGTCGAGCTCGCCCGGAGAAGGCCGCGAGCACGAGCTGGGGCCGTTCCTCTCTGGAACGTGGACGCGCACAAGCTGAAGGGCGCCGCGTCGGTCCGCTCGACCGCGCGGCGTTCCTGTACCCAGCGCCGTGCGAGACTCACTGCGGCTGCACTGTGAGCGAGGGGCTGATCGAGGTCCGGGACGAGCAGTGGTATGCCACTGCGTTCCGCTGCCCGGCCGCACCCGCCAGACGCTCTCCTTCTTGCTTGCGGCGTTCTCTCAGCCGCTCGCCACCGAGAGCACGTACCTCGACTCGCGGGCCCTCCCCACTGCGTTCCTGCAGATGCTGGGGCATGACCCGCTGTCCCAGGACACGCTGGCCCACGCCTGGCCGACGCACTATTATGAGATCATGAGCCTCACGCACCAGGCCTCTCGCGTCGCCGCGAAGTGGTCCGGGGGCACGCGTGGCCGCACGCCGAGGCCTCACGTCCGAGGGCCGCCCTGCCGTCGAGCCCGACGTTCACAAGCTCGCGAAGCTTGGGACGAGTGCGTGGCCACGCGGCTGGCTGGATCCGTACCGCCGCCACTGGAGCATAGGCCAGCACTCACCCGCGCGGCCTCTCTCGAGCCGCACGAGATGACGGTGTCGGGCGCCGCCAGCTGGTCGAGCTGAGCGAGCTGCTGCCGGCTCAGGACCGCCTCCGCCTCGCGTGCGCCGCGACCGTTGCGGCTATTACCTGCACCGCGTCGACTACGGTGCCCCGGGCACCGCCGGCGCCGTCGAGAAGATCCTCGGCCGCTTCTTTAAGTTCGCCGAGCCGCTCATGGTGACTCGCGGTCGACGCCTACGGCTTCGCCCTGCTAGCCCTCGAGCACGCGATCCAGTGGAGGGCCGTGGCTTGCATTGGCGGCCGCGCCGTCCCACGACGCCCACAAGAGCGCCGTCGCCCGGCCGACGGGACCTTCTCGTCCCCTCGGACTCGGAGTTCACGGCGGCTGTACACTCGCTCGCCGTCCTCGCTCTCTCCGTCGAGATTCGATCCCGGGCGGCGCGGCTCCGCTCGGATCGGGACACCGAGGGTGGCTGAGGGCAGCGCTCGCGGAGCGCCTGACTGCGTACCGCGACGGCCGTGCCCCGCCTTTCCGTTCGTGCACGAGGGCGAGCCCTGCGCGGTGGAGCGCGTTCCGGTGGACCCCCGCGTCGCCGCCGCCCGCGTGCTGCACCTCCGGACCTGCCCTTGTGCAATGCCTGGCTGCATGGGCCGCACCTGCAGGGACGGAGCCTAGCACGTGGAGGTCGGCCGCGTGCGCCCGATCACGCGCTCCACGCAGCTGCCCTGCACGGCACGACGCGAGGCGGGCAGCTGCCCACGATCGTGCCAGAGGAGCTCTACGTGCTGAGCCAGCTCGGCCCGAGCCGCCACTCACCGCCCTGTGCGATGCAGCCTGGGCCCGCACGGTCCCGGCTCCGCCGGGCCGCGGAGCTGCTCCGGTACATCGAGGGGCCCAGGCAGGCGACCGGGCCACCTCGTCATTTTATTCCGGCGGCTGCTGAAGAAGCAGGCCGGTTTCAATGACGAGGCGGTCAAGGACATGATTGCGCTCGTGGAGAAGTGGCGCACGGACGCGGGCAGCCGCACCCCACTCCGCTCCACGACCTGCCACCACGCCGAAGCCGGCGTCGGACACGACGGGCGCCTACACGGCGAAGGCCGTCAGCGCGACGATCAGGGAGGCTAAGGCCTGCCCGCCGCCGCGCCCGCCCGTGAAAGTGCCCTCGCCAAGGACACGCCAGCGCCGATGCGGTCCGCCCGGCCAGCGCCCGCTCCTGTCCCGCCGCCTGCACCGACGGCGAAGCTCGTGACCTTGCATGCCGCGGTGACATGGCCGCCGCTTGCGAGCCCACTGGCGCCGCGCCCCGCCGCCGCGCCGACGCCGCCTGCCCTGCACCCGCGCCTGTGGAGCCCCGCCTGAGCGAGCCGCCGCTCGATCTCGCGCGCGCGACGGCACCGGCCCCCCGGCAGACCGCCCGTCGCGGCGAGCGTGGCCGCGGGACGGGTCGTGCGCGTCAGCACCCGCGGGCGTGGCTCGCAGGGCCTCGAACCCGCAGCGCCCGCCGGGGCAGGGTGAGGAGGAAGACGGCCTCCTCGCGGTGCCGCATTGCCCTCCGCAGCTCTGCGAGGGAGGCAAGTTGCCGACTGGCCGATGACGGCCCGGGCGGAACTTGCCCGCCGCTGGAACATCCCCTATGAGGCGCTGAAGGGCACCCTTGCTGATCTGCGGGTCCCGCACCTCAAGGCGTTCCTCACGGGCGAGAAGGGCACGCCCATTCAGAGCCGCCTCGACGGCCCGCCGGTGCCGCACGAGGTGCCGCCGGCGGACGCGTTGCACTTAGGGCCGAGCGCACTATCCGCCTCGCGCGGCTGAACGCGGCCGCGTTTGAGCTCTTCATGATCGCGCTGGGCCTCCGTGCCCCGGTCACGCCCCACTCCAACGACCTTCCGTTCCACTTGCATGAGTGGACGGAGCAGCAGTTGGAGCATTTCCTGACTATGCGTTGGCGATCCCCACCACGCGCCTCCCGCGGTGGACTCACGGGGCCGCTTCAACCCGAACTCGGCCGTCATTCCGCCGGCGTGGGCGCAGCATCTCCTGCGTGCTCATACCATGTTCCGTGCCGAGGCGGCCGGGCAACTGTCCCATCCGCAGACCGCGCTGGCCTAGAGTTCCCGCACGGGGTCCGCTGGCTACGCCGCCACCTGCGGCTAGGGACGCGTGCGCAGGAGGAAGCCGCCGAGAGCGACCCGCACCGGGGCTTGGCCCTGACCGCCCAGCGCGCGGCCTTCCAGGAGAGGGTTTTGCACGCCCTCGAGCGTCACGCCGCGAAGCAGTCTTTCACGTTCGACGACGCGCTCGTGAGCAGCCACGGCGCTGACACAGAGCCCGAGCCCCGCCTCGATCCTCTCGACATTGATCATGTCGAGAGTGAAGAGGAAGAGGGCGAGGAGGAAGAAGCGCCGGCTGCCATCCCCGCGGCGGCCCACGTGCCGTTCGAGCCGCACAAGGACTGGCAGCCGCGGCCGTTGTTCTCGTTGGCGGACCCGACGTACGCCAACGATTACAAGCTCTTGCGCGAGTATATGGACCGGAAACACGCGTTTTTCCGGCCCCTGGAATGCTATGAGCCAGGGTTCACTGAGTGGGCGACGCTGCCCGCGATCAGCTACCCCTGCGCTGGCAGCACGCCGGCAACGTTGACGAGTACAACATCGACGTGCTCGCGCTGCAGGACCAGCACATGGGCGAGCTGTGCTCGACTATGCTTAAGCGCGTCGGCCCCGCCGCGCGCGGCATAGTGAACTGGTTCTCGCTCGTAGGCCCGCCTCAGCGGCCGTTCGACGAGGACCCGGAACTCTTCGACCTGCAGGGCTTGCGTTCCCGCACGCTGCCTGCGGCGTCAGCTTGGACATCGTGCAGTACCTCGCGGTCGGGACCCGTACCGCACAGTCTGCCGTCCCGACGTATGCGGGCGCCTGGGATCTCACGCACGAGGCACTGCCCACGTGCCCGTGTGTTCGACCCTAGGCCAGGTCTCGCGGTGCTGTATACCGCCTTCTTCCACGAAGGTGGCGGCGCGCGGAACGCCCCGCCGCCGTACATGCCGCACCCCGAGCGCCCCACCCTGCACACCTCAGTCTTGGGCGGTAACATTGCCGACCCGAACGAGGAGGACGCCAGGACGCCATTCTCGACCCGCTTCGCGCGCGACGTCGCCGTGCTGGCCCTGCTGCGCCCGCTCGCTGACAAGCGCGTCGAGAACGTTGAGGGTCGCCTGAAGACGCGGCGTATCTACGCGCCTCGTCTCGTGACCGGCACGGCCACGCCTGCGCCGAACGCCGCCTGCGACAAGGATGTCGCAGAGGGCGCGCCGCGCCAGCGCGAAAACAAGAAGCTGTGGCTCGCGGTGACAGTCGCCCAGCTGGCTAGCCAGCCCAAGAAGAGTCACGCGAACCCGCGGCTCGTCACCGCGTTCGGTTACGAGCTGCCGCCTTTCCCGAACTCACCTCCGGAGACGTGCCCTTGGGCGCCGATCCCGGCGGAAGAGGAAGTCCTTGCGACGGCCATCGGTTTCACGCTGGCCTGGCACGCGCGCTTCTTCCAGCGCCACGCGCCGGGCAAGCACCTCCGCAGCCAGCACTGGGCTGACGACTTTCTGTCGGCTGCGGCCATGGACGTCGAGTCGGAACGCCCGGCTGACTACGTCCCTGAGATCGCTCAGGCGGTCGCCGAACACATGGATGACTTCAACAAGGTGTTGAACTCGTTCCGCTGTGTGGTGCCGGACGGTCTGATGGTGTTCATTCACGAGGCCTTCCTGACTAAGCCGACGGCCAAGCCGGACCGCGGGTCGGACGTCTTGCCTCAGGGCAAGAAGGTCTTCGACGCGGATGCGAGGCCGACGTATCCGGACGGCCACCCACGCTCGCGTGGAAGTTCGGCCCGAACAATGCGGTCGTGCCGGACCACGAGGGTCGCGCAGCGATCTGTGGGCGGATCCTGCTCGCAATGCTCCAGGGCTTCCAGTATCCCCGCATCCCGCTGCTCGCGCAGCGCGCGGACAACTGCGCGCCCTGAACGCCGCCATGCCCCAGAACGTGGCCGAGGTCTTCAGGGCCCTCCTGCGCACTATGACGAGGATGAGTGCGCCGAGTCCGAGGCCCGCGCGCTGGCGGACGGCATCCGCGCGTACCTCGCGAACATGCCGCACGGCCTTGGGTACCAGCGCCTTGAGCTCGGCTCGCCCCCGATGGCCGGCGCCGAGGACGCGTGGCCCTCTGGCGATGACCTTGGCGCCGGGGGCAAGAGTGGGATACAGCGCCACCTTGAGGCCGCCCGCGCCGCCGAGGAGCTAGAAAACTGTCCCGGGAACTTTCCGCTGGGGCTCATCTTTACCGATGAGGCTATTCCCTGCGGCCTCAGTTCGAGACTATGCTCCGTTCGCTCTACGCTGATCTGAACGTCGCGATCCGCCTCGCGCGTCCGATCGACTGGGAGACGGACGATCCTGAACTTCCCGACTGGGACGTTGAGGCGCTGCGCCCGGCGATGATGTGGGACGCGGTCCAGAACAAGGGCGCCGCGCCCTCAGCCCGGCGCAGTCTGACCGCGACGGCCGTCGCCGATAAGGAAGCCGAAAGCCTCCTGGTTCGCACGCCGTACCAGCCGATCTACGAGGGGGCGGTTCGCGCGACGTGGGCGGGCGTGCGGTTCCAGCCGCCCTCCACCATCGTCGGCGGGCTCTCGGATGACCCCGCCGAGGCGGCGCCCTCCGCCACCACGTCGGCGCCCGCGCCGGCGCAGGCCGCCGCGCAGACCGCCGCGCCGCGGCGGCGCCGCAGCAGGCGCAGCCCGCGCAACGCAGGCCAGGCCGTCGGCCGCGGCGGCCGCGGTCAGGGTCACCAGAGGGCGGCCGGCACCGCGGTCGCGACGGCCGAGGCCACCGTGACCGTGGCGGCGACCGCGGCGGTGGCCAGGCGCAGCCCGCACAAACCCGGCCGACCCGGACGACCCGTTCGGGCTGGATACGTTCCTCGCGCGGCAGCAGGGGTACGACCCCAAGACTATGCGCGTCACCATCTCGGACGGGAAGGTGAAGGTCGAGCGGATCGCCGAGGGCGCCCCGCAAGACCAAGCCCCGCCGGCTGAGACTTCCTCTCGGACCCTGATGCCGCCGCCCAGCTCGAGCCGCCAGGCCGAGGCAAGCTCGAGCCGCCGGGACGAGACGGCCAGCCGCGCGTCGCAAGCCCGCCGGACCCCTGATCGGGCCTCGTCTCAGCGCCGCTCACCCGAGCCGCGCCGAGCCCCGTCCAGTCGCCGCTCTCGCACCCCAGACAGGCGCGAGACGCGGGGCCCCTCCACGCGCCGCGAGCGCTCCCGGAGCCCGCCGGCCGTCCCGGGCGCCGCCGCGTCCCGCCGTTCGATGGAACGCCGCGATCGCGAGGGCTCCGACGCCCTTCGCCAGACCGCCGGACCGCGAGGCCTCCCGCCGCCGCTCCCCGGACCGCCGTGATCGCTCGCCGCCGCGCCGCGACCGCAGCCCGCCGAGCCGACGGTCCACGGCTCGCGACACCCGCGACAGGCGGAGTCCTCGCCGAGGCTCGCGGGAACGCCGCCGGAGCCGAACACCGTCCCGCTCTAGCTCCCGCTCACGCTCGCGCGATCGGAGCCCGAGCCGGAGCCCCCGCCATGACGATAAGCGGCGCAAGAGCTCGAAGAAGGGCTCGCGCGACCGCGCCTCGCCGCGAGACCGCCGCAGCCCTCGCAGCAGCCAGTCCTCTCGCCGCCCGCCGGACCCGCCGCGCGGTGCCGTAGACGCTGCGTACAAGCGGCACGAGAACGACGCCCGCCTGCGAGGCTGCTCGCCCACATTGCGCGAGCTCTTCGACATGGTCTGGAAGGCGCAGTACGCTGAGATGCCAGACTCGCTCTCGGCGCCCGCGCGAGCTGAGCAGGCCACCGCGCTGGTCCTGATCAAGCTCCAGAACCAGATGGACGCTCAGTCCGCGTCGTCCTCGGCCCGCACCGCCGCGCCGCCATCGGGCGGGCAGCCGCCGACGGGCGGACGCGACGAGCGCCCGCGGCCCTTTCTAGAGGGGCCTGAGGGGCAGAGCGAGGCCGGTCCGCAGTCGGCGGCGCCGTCCAAGCCTGCGGAGGGTCGCGCCTCCATCTCTCAGGCCCAGGAGCGGTCATCGCGTGCGAGCCAGGCCGAGCCGCCGCGCGCAGACCAGTCGACGCCGGAGCAGCCGCGCGCCTCAGTGGCCGCGCCGCGCGCCTCCGCCGCCACGACTTTCAACCCCCAGGCCGACGTCCCAGCAGTGGGCCTCCTGCAGTTTGTGCGCGAGTGCTCGAGCTGCCGCGACGTAAGGGTCCGGAGCCAAGGGGTCACGGAATTGGGGCTTTGGCTTCAAACAGTCGAGCGCCAAATCCGTACCGCCGCTAGCCACGCCGAGACGCGCGCCAAGCCCGGTGGCGCCCCGAAGGTCTCAGACGAAGCCTTCGCCCAGGCAAAGCAGGCTGCTCGGCGAGCCCTGGAAGACGTCTGCCGCGCCCTCCGGGCCGGCATCGATATGCAGATCAGCCTCTCCCCGGGAGAGACGGGCATGATGATCTCGCTCCTTCCAGACGGGCCCCGTGCCGACCTCGAAGCCCTGCAGGCCACGCTCGATCGCACCAAAGACTGGCGCGCCCTGCTTGAGCGCGAGCGCCAGCACGAGGCTCGCGTGGCGATGCAGGCTGAAGCAAAGGCCCACCCGAAGCCCTTCTTCGCGGTATACACTGTCGCAGAGGCGCCGGCGCACCGTGGGCAAGAAGCCCGCGAGCCCCGCGACCTCCCCGCCCGCTTGCATACGCCGGCGTCGGTCCGTGCCGCCGTGCCGGTGCCGGCGGACGAGAAGTACATCTCGATCCGCCGCGTCCAGACGGTTGCCCACGAGCCGCCTGCTCAGACGGTCGCGCCGTCGGCGCCAGCCGCGCCGCCCGCTCCGGCCCCACCAAAGAGCCGCGAGCCCGCGCCGGCCTGGGCCCGCCGCCTGCTGCACAAACTCGGGCCGCGCTCGACCGTGCTGGTCTTCAACTGGCTGTCGAACCCCGCGCAAATGCTGCAAGTCGATCCAAAAACCCTGGAGCCCGCCTTACGCGCGGTGCATCAGGCGATCATGGACCGCTACGGCATCTCGATGCGCAAAACGGGCTATAAGGCCCCGCCACGGCCAACTCGCGCGTGGTTCTCGGGTTCAGCGCCGACAGCGGCGTTCGCCCCGCAGAACGCACTCGAGGCCGCCGCGATCATTTACCCCGAGGGCCTGACCTCCGACGAGGAAGCTCTCATGCCCGCGGGCCACGCCCTGGCTCCAAAACCGCCCGTCCCTCGCCGTGCCCGCCCGGCAGAGGAGACGCCGCTGGAACGCGCGCCGGCTATGACCCGCCCAGCGACGAGTTGCTCTACGCCAACCGCCACGGCCCGGGCCCGCGCAAGCGACCAAGCCCTCGCCGTTGGCCGACCAGGCTGAGCAGCGCCGAGTCGCCGAGCGAGCCGCGGCTCGCCAGTCCCGGCCCCATCCCCACCCGCGAGCGCGCCGGACCTGTCGGGTCCACCGCGCCGCCGGAACCAGAATTCACGTCCGCCGCGCCGACCTAGCTTCCCGCGCGACGGGCCCTGGAATTCTTCCGGCCAAAGACACTGCACATCCACGGCAGCATTGCTATGCGCCTGCCGAACGGCCGCTCCGGCGCCGAACGGCCCGCTCGCATTGTTGTCGACACGGGCGCCCAGGGAACTGTAGTTCCCAGGAAGTCCTCGACCGCCTGCCGCCGACGAAGTCAATTACGTCGAGGGCCACACGATAGTCCGCGGTTTCATGGACCGGGACAAAATTCGTTGTCGCCGAGCCGACGTAGTCTTCGTCCTGGGCTCGCTCCGCTTCTGCCGCCGCGTCTTCGTCGTCCCGCGCGGCGCCATGGGCGTTGAGCCGGATATTCTGCTCGGCCTGGACGCGATCCAGGCCGTCCATGGCCAGATCGACACGACGCTGTCCGGGTGGTGCCTCCGGGCCCGTGACCACCTGCACCGCGAAGTCGTCGTCCCTTTTCGGCTCCGGACCAGCTTGGGATCCTGGTCCGAGTCCTGGGACCAGTAAAGCTCCCGTCGGAGAGGCCTCGTCCCATGCACGCTCAATGGGCAGGGCCCGGCAACGCGTGAGTTGCCGCACCTCTACGTCGAGCCGTCGCCGGAGTCCCGCAAGCCTTGGGCGTACTCTGCCCTTACCAGCTGCATAATCACCCGGAGACAAAATGTTTCACGTGCGGTTGTGCAATCCTGGCCGGCAGCCGGTAACCCTGCCGCTAGGATCGGTAGTAGCGGTCGCTTCGGCGGTCGCCCTACCGCCTGGTGATTTGAGTACGAACCTGAGCAAATGCCTTGTAGTGCGAGTGCATTGACAGACCTCTTGATTCGCCGGCTGCGAATCGTGCTGCCAAACGCCGCACTGGACTCCGCCACTTTAATAGAAAAGCACGCATGCTTGGCGCGGCATATGAGCCGCCAAAGACGTTGAGAAAATAATCTCCACCCTACGTTCTGTCGTAGATGAGGCGGAAAAGCAGCGCGCACTATCTAGCGCAGCGCCTGCGGAGCCGCCGACCCACCCCGCGCACCGCCCTACGACGTCGACGATATAGTCGTCACGTTTGGCGAGCTGCCCTCGACACAGCCGACCGCCGTTGCAGACCTTGATGCTATGAGCATCATCAGCTTCGACGACGATGCTATGAGCACGTCGTCACGAAGCGAGTCCCCAACGCCGGCCCCGATCACAGGCCCTTCGGTCGACGAGTTCGTCGCCGCAGTCGAGGCAGTGGCCGTCCCAGCGACGCCACCTGCGCTCGACCTTCCCGGTCTCTCCGAAAAAGCGGAGCGCGACTTGCTCGATGCAGTCCGCGCCATGCGCGGCGACGTTACGGTCCGCAAGGCCGCACCGGTCGCCGACGCCGAGGCCCCACCCCAGAGTGTGGTCACAGCCTCGCTTTCGGCCGGCCCGATGCCCCACCCCTATGACTGCAGCACCCGACGCGAAGCCCGCTGAGGCACCGCGGCCGGTGCCTAATGCAGAGGAGGAGTGGCAAGAGCTGCTGAAGAAGATTCCTGAGCTCGGCTCTCACCCGTCAATCACGACGGCGCAGAAAGCCGAACTTCACGCGCTCCTGCGCGCTACAAGGATGTCTTCGCAGACAAGGTCGAGGCCAAGAGGGCACCAGCAACCTGCTCTATTACGAGCACGTGATCAAACTCACGACTCGCCTTCCGGTGTTCACGCCTCCGCGGCGTATGAACCCGCACGCGAGGAACACGCCCGCAAGGAAATTCAGAACTCCTTGAGCTCGGCTGATCGAGCCCTCCAAGCGGCATATGGCTCGCCGGTAGTGTTGGCCCCAAAAAGGACGGCACTTGGCGTTTCTGTGTCGACTATCGGAGGCTGAATCAGATCACCGAGCGGGACGTGTTTCCTTGCCCCGCATCGACGACCAGCTCGAGCGCCTCCGCGGCTCGATGGTCTTCTCGACTGCCGACGCGACTGCCGGCTTCTGGCAGTTGCCTCTGCACCCCGGCTCACGAGCTTACACTGCATTCGTGGTCCCCTGGGCCACTTCCAGTGGAAAGTTACGCCGTTGGGTCACCAATGGCCCGCGGCCTTCTCCCGCCGATCACTGCGATCTTAGGCCCTTGCTGACCACTGTGTCGTCGCGTACATCGACGATATCACGGTCTTCTCTCCGTCCATCGATCAGCACCTTCTAGACTTGAAGGCGCTCTTCGAGACGATCTCTAAGGCGAACCTGCGCCTGAAGCCGTCGAAATGCCGCTTCTGCGTGCCTGAAATCGACCTTCTCGGCCACCGCATCTCCGCCGAAGGATCCGCCAGGACCCTGCGAAGACCAAGGTGATCACGGACTGGCAGACGCCGAAGAACGCGGACGAGCTCCGCTCGTTCCTCGCCTCGCCGGCTACTACCGCCGCTTTGTTGAGAACTTTTCCAAAGTGGTGCACGCATGCAGCGCCTTCTATTGAAGGACGCCGCCTGGAGTTGGCCAGAGGACGGCCCCGCGACCGTGCCTTTAAGGAGCTGAAAGAACTCTTGGGCCGCGATATTATATTGCGGTTCCCGGACTTCTCGAAGCCCTTCATTCTCCAGACGGACGCTAGCACCTACGCTATCGGCGCGATTCTGAGCCAGGCGACGACAAAGGCGTCGAGCGGCCGCTCGCGTTCATCAGCTGCACGCTGCTGCGGCCGAGATGAACTACTCCGCTACGGAGCTGGAGTGCCTCGCAGTAGTCTGGGCCATTAAGTATTGGCGCCACTATCTGCTGGGCGGCCCCAGTTCCTGGTGCGGACCGACACCACGCCTCCAGTGGCTGAAACGCTGGACCGACGACGGGTCGCCTCGGTCGCTGGTCCCTGCTCTTGCAGGCCTACGACTTTGAGATCGTCTACGCCCCGGCAAGCAGAACGGGGGTCCTGACGCATGCTCGCGTCTCCCTAAGGACCACCCGTCTGGCAGCAGGCGGTGCCGACGGTTCCTCGTCAAGCCCGCGCCTACAAGGCGCCGAGGCTTCGCATCCCGCAGTACGCTGTAGGGGCTGAGCTGAGGATCCCGACGTTCGCTGGCATCTTTAGGATGCAGCTGGCCCGACCGAGCGGCCTGCGCCAGCTCGCCAACTCCGCCGGCTTCCGCGCGGAAGCCCCAGCGAGGGTGCCGAGCCGCCAGGCGCCGAGCGCCCGGACGGCGCCTGCGAGCGCCCCTCCTCCCCGACGGCCGCTCCTCTTATGCAGAGGAGGAGTCGCGGCCCCTGTACCAGCCAGTGCTCCGAGGCCGGCCCGACGCCGGCGCCCTGAAGCGCCCGCGCCCGAGCCTGAGGCGAGGCTGGCGGTGCTGCGGAAACAGATTCCGACGCCGAGCCCCGCCGCCAGAGCGCGCGCCGCGACGCCTGCCCGCGAGCTCGCCAAGCTTGCTGCGTCGGCTGGTTCGCTGAGGCCAAGGCCTCCGCCTCGGCTACCGACGCCGCCACGCGCAAGCGAGCGCGGGCCGCCCAGAGCGCTTTGCGCTCCCGCGCCAGAATCGGTCTCGCCGCCCCGAAACGACGGAGCCGGACCGGCGCCGCTGTCGAAGAGCGCGAGGCCCCTCGGACGCGGAGATGCCCGACGCCCTGAGGGCGACCTGGCGCCCGGCCGCGCTGCTAGAGGACGCTCACGCAGAGGCCGAGGCTCGGCGAGATCGACGACGAGTCGTTGCCGGAAGGGCCTGGCCCTCCGACGCCTGCGACGCCGACGGCTTCCCTCGCTCTTGCGGAGCGGGTACCGAAGCGCTCAGAACCGGGCCCGTCGGTGGGCGCCAAGGGATTTGCTGAGCGCGGCCCCTGCATCCCGACGCGCTCTTCCCTCGCGCCCGCCTTGAGGCGGCAGCCTCGAGACGAGTACAACACGCGCCACTGGCGTTCCCGGTCGACCCCTCAGATCGCCGGTGCCGGTCCATATTGAGTGGGAGCCGAGGACCCGAGGGCGAGCCGCCTCCCGGGCCTCCGCGCCGGCGCTCGCTCTCCCCGAGACTGCTCGTCACCAGATCCGCGTCCGACCGGTCCCTCCGACCCCAAGCCAGCGCGCGGGCTCGAGGTCGCCCCTCTGCCCGCGGGCAGGCTCCCGACGACGCCGCCCGCTCGAGCCCGAGACGGTCGCCGCCGAGACCGCTGCCCGCAGCGGTGGGTAGAACTCGACCCTAGAGGCCGGACGTTCGCCCGCCGTGCAAGCCGGTCTTCGTGGATACCGTCCTCGACGCGTGGCCTGCGGACCCTCGCCAGCCGTCGACGGGCGCTCCCCGACGCGCTGCGCCGTATGTTCCCGACGAGAGGCGCGAGCGTCTGCTCGCGCTCAGAAGGAGGATTCCTTCTGCAAGAAGCTTCTCGCCTTCCACACAGAGGCGAGAACCCAACTGTCTGCACCCGCGGCTCAAGGCGCGACGCAGACCTCTGCTCGCCCAGCTGCGCTCACTGCCTGCGGGCCAAGGAGCGCTTTGCACGCCTGGCCGGCGAGTTCAGCCTGGCCGACGACGGCGTCATCGAGCGCAACCCTTGGTCCCTGCGGCCGGTTTCTACCGTCTTGCCGGACGCTTGGATCGACAGGTGCTCTACGCCTATCACGAGGCTGGGCCCATCGAGGCGCGCCCGTGATAGCCCGTCGATCGCCCTGCGGTTCTGGTGGCCTGGCATGTACGCCTCCATCGCTCGCTTTGTGCGTCGTGCCCGCACTGTCAGTTCGCGAAGGCCGCGAAGCCCGCCGTACGCCATTCAGGTGATACAGCTTCGGGCAAGGAGACTGTGCAGGTGGATATCTTCCACTTGGATATGCACGAAGACGGTTCGCGATACATCATCGCGTACGTCGACGCGTACACCAAGTTCTGCTATATCTACCGCTCTCCCGTATCTCGGCGAGGCCTTGCTCGCCACCGCGATCGACTTCTATATGCACGAGGCGTGCCCGCGCGCGTCTTACGGACCGCGGTCCAACTCGTTGGAGGCGCGTGAACGCGTTCTTCAAGGAGAAAGGCACCCGTTCGTGCACGCGGCGCCTACACCACGCCTCGAACGGCGGCGCTGAACGCCTGGGCGGAGTCTACAAGACTCTCGCTTACGCCATGTGCCGTGAGCACAAGCGGCCGCTCTCTGACTGGCCTCTCTACAACGCCGATATCGTTCTCGCGTTACGGACCACCGTGCACTCCGCCACCGGTTCTCCCAATGGTCCTGCACGCGGTTCTGAAGTGCACCTGCCTGCGAAGTGCGCTTCGGAGCCGGCGTCCGCTTCGTGAACCCGACCACACGCACCCAGCCGATTACCTTCTCGCGATGACGCGCGCTGCCGCGAGCGCCGACGCTGCCTCGCGCGAGTACCGTCGGTTCTATCGGAACCGCATGGTTGCTCGCACGGCAACCCGCCTCATCGTCGCCGCTTTGAGGTTGGCGACAAGGTATTGTGCTGGATGGGCGAACACAACAAAGGGCTGTACAATTCATGGGTCGGGCCTTACACCGTGACCGGCGTTAACCCTGGCGGTTACACCTACACGGTCAAGGGATCGGCTAAGCCCTACTCCGCCAAGGACGACGCCCGTACCCGTCCTTGCGCGAGACCGTCGCCCACATCGACTGCATGCTTCCGTTCCGCACGCGTCTCTCCGAGTCTCAAGCCCGCCCTCGCGTTGGTCGGCCTCGGAAGACTGCCGCGAACGTTGACGAGCCGGCGATCGACCCGCACCGCGGACTCGCTCGCTCAAGAACAAAACTCACCTCTCGCCCCTGACGTCGACGCCGAGGGCCCGAGCGGCTGCCGAGGCGACGAGGTTGAGATGGATGACGCCATTTTGGTCGACGACCTGTGAGATGCTTGTCCCATTGCCGTTCCCTTTGCGATCGCTGTGCTTGCGCCGTGGGGCAGATTTCTTTGCTCGCTTTGCCTCAGTCTTGCCGAGGAGCGGGTCGTTATTGGTCGGGCCACCGTCTTGTCGGGTGAGACGATCAGTAGCGGCGCCGTCAGAGCCTTTCGTTCACTTTTCTGGAGCCTGGCCACGAGCTTGAAAAAGAGTGTTGGCGTGAGCTTTGCTGGCACATCTGGCCCGAGAGCAGGTGTGTCGGCGGTCCGCTCAAGCCGTGCCCGCTCTTTCGTGGCTGATGGGCGGCCCGGATACCTCCTCGTTGGTTTCTTCCCGAGGCGGTGAAACTTCCCATCCGTGCCACTCTCCTTCGGCTCTCGCGTTGGAGCGAGTTTGGCCAGCTTTTGGGGGGTTTCCGATTTTTATGCTTTTCATCTTTCGAGCTTGGCTGGGTTGCCTAGTACTGCACATGCTGTATCGGCTCCTATTTCGGTCGCGAGCTATGCTACCTGGCATATCTGGTTGCTGATGACGGACATTCTACTTCGAGAGGAGTTCACTCGCCGCGCCTGTCGCTGCCGCGTTGGTGCACACCCGGCGGTGGTGGACCCCGTCGAGCATGCAGACTCGACGTTCGCTGGCGCGGTCGGTGCGAGGACGCACCGTAATGCAGAGTGAGAGTGTCGCGTGCCGCGATTCCCTCGGATTAGGCTAGCCGGTAGTCTATGCGTAGCCGCTAGCCCTAGTCTAGTGCTATCGAGCAGCTAGCTCTAGCACTCTCTGTATTCTGACTTAGCGCCGGGCGCGACTTCCGTTTGGGTACGCGATCCCTGGACGGGTACACTGGTGAATAGACACTTGTGCTCCCAGCTACAGCCACAGCCGTGCGTGACCGCACGACGCTGCACCGGTGGAATCCTCTCATCCGACAAACTCATCTGCTCGGCGTGAGTCGTGACGGACGGTGACGTCGACTCGTGACCCGTATCCGATGATGATCGATATCCAACGTTTTACGCTCCGACGGGGGACGTCGACCCTCGAGCTCCGAGGCTCGCCGAGTCGGCGCCGGCAAGCGCGGCGGGCGCGGAGCCGCGCCCGCGGGACTCGATCGCGCGCCGGCCGGCCGCGCGCTTCGAACGTTGACGTTATCGGCGGCTCATGCCATGATGATCAGCGCGGCTGCCGCGGCGCATGCGCAGTGCCGCAGTGAAGGCGCGCGCCTGCTATATAGCGCGCGCTCAGCGCTTCTAACTTTGCTAACTGCAGGATAACTCTAGCTAGGGTGAACTACGGTACGCGTCCCCCGAGCCTTGTCTGTGCACGTCGCCGAGTCGGTCCAGGCCGCATTCAGTCGTGCGCGATGGGCCGCCCCTCGAACTCGCCGGCGCTGCCGATACCGGTCGCCATCGCTGCTGCCGTGCTCCTCGCCAGCTGCCTCGCCGGTACCGCCGCAGCCGCCCGCCCGCCATGGCCAGCCCTGACTTGTTTGCACAACGACTGATCACGGCTTGCGCCGGCCTGCGCCGGCGCGCGCAGGGTCGGGGCGCTCTCGGACCGCCTGCTGCCGGGCATCCGCTCGCTGCCCGCGGGAGCGGCTGGAACGACCTCGCCCAGGGGAACTCCAGCTTCTGTCTGGGCAACTTGGCTCTGATCGGCAACGCGACTGAAGGCAAGTCGCGAGCCTTGCAGAATGAAATCCTCGAACTCGACCGCGCCGCTGCGCATGCTTGCCGAGTCGACAGTGACTCGGCCCATATGCGCATGCATGTACAGGACTGGCGGTACAGCCAATTTCGGCGACGGAGGCCAAGGAGCCTACGGATCAGCAGTGAGTGATCATTTCTTTATAATTATATAATATGATAGGCTTTCAATTCTGAGTAAATTTGAAATCGCGTACGATCTGATTTATTCTTCATTCAGGTCTTCATTACTCGCAGTTCGATGGTCCGGCCGGATTCTTTCCTATTAATATTTTAATAAGCTGCAGCTGCAGCTCAGCGGATAGTGCTGCTTAGGGTCCAGATATAGAAGAGCGCCGTCGATTGGGCTGCGCAGGGTACCTCTACGTGGGAACGCATCGCGGGATCTTCCGCGTGAACTCGTCCTGCTCGGCGGAGCTCGTCGCGGGCCAAAAGGGAGAGAGCGCCGCGCCCTTGGTGGACCCGACGATCGGCGCGTCAGCGGACGCCAAGTCCATTAAATTCCAGTGAGCTCGATCGCGAGTGGCACACAATCGCGACTGCATGCGAAAGATCGTGAATAAGATCGTTTAAAATGCTGAGATCATTTCCCGCTGGCGTCGACGTCGTGCATGCGCAGGAACGTGAGCGGACTTCACGCGACTCGAGCGAAGGCCTCTTCTGGATGTCCGGATCCAGCGTTTCGGACACGCCGTCATCGCTACCTCAATCTCGCGACCTCGAAAGTGACGCCCGTGTGGTCCACGTCTCCGACTGCCCCTCCGCCGCCAGCGCGTCGTCAGCGTGCGGGGTCGCGTTTCTGCACGATCCCCATTTCTCAAGAGCGCCAACGGTTCGGATCGGGATCTATGGCGTACCACGAGGGCAAGCTCTACATCGTAGCGAAGCGCAAGTCGAACACTGGCTGTCCCGCCTGCGTAGCTGCAAGCGCGCGCCGATCCCTCAGCCAGTTCACGGACAGCGAGGCCACCGCCAACAGCGTCGTCCTCATCACCGTCCGTCGACAGGTGCTACTCATGATCAGTGCTCATAAATCATTGAATCGCTTAATTATAAGCTTGCTAGCGCCCCGGATCGATCCTTTCGATGCACACGCGTACGTTAACGCTGCAATTCTAACGTATACGTATACGTAGTAATTAATGATGCATTCTTGATCACATATATGCATGATCATGATATATCGATCGATATTCAGGAGGGAGCTCGACGTTCGTTGCGGCCTTCACGAAGACTGCCTTCGCTTCGGACTACGTTCCGCGCGCCAACTCGATCGCCGTCGAGGCAGTCGGCTCCGCAATCCACGTCTACACCGGCGTCCGTGGAAGCCGACGTCCGCCGCGGTGCGCGCGCTGGATTTAATGGCTTCTCAAATCGAGAGCTCGCATGCGCACATGCGTATTAAACTCTCTATATATATATTCGATGATCATGATTCCGGTCGAAGACTAAACGGCGGCTGTCGGAGGCGCCGGCAAGCGCCTTGAAGGAGGCCACTCGTGACTCGGTGAGCGCGAGGGCTTCAACGGCGATGATTTGGCCGGCGCTTCCCTCCGAATCATAAGGTGCAGCGCGCTCCTGCGTGTGCTTGCAATTGCTGTGGCTGGCCATGGCCTCCTCAAACTGCGAGGCTCCTGCCTCGTGGCCGGTCAATTTTGCAAGGTGGCGATCGAGGGGCTTCAGTCACGGTGACGAACTTCACCACTTTCGCGGGCACGACGCCCCCTACGTCAACGGGCTCGCCATCGTGACGAGCACGTGCGTGTGCAAACTTCGAGCGCCATTTGTTAGTATATATATATATATATATTATATATGCTGAGTCAGTGTCGAGACAGGTACGGGCCTTGGCGGTTGCTGCCAGATCCAGGAGTCGGACACGACCAGGTACATCGCGTCGTACGACTCCTCGCGTCGAGGTAGCAGCGAGAGGATCACGTCCGTTGCCAAGTGCGCTGCAATTCGCATGAATATGCCGAGATTAAGAGTTCGAAAATAAATACAGTATCTGAGTATGCGTACGTATACATTGCATCTAGGGCATGCTTGTGCGCAGCTGCAGTCTTTAGCGCGCATTATTTCGAGCATATTTCAATGACTAATCATCGCGATATTCCCTCCAGCCCGACGCGCAGAGTTCGGCGTCGGTAGCGCTTCTCCCTTTCCAGCGCTCGCGCAGACCGGCACGCGCGACTACCGATCTTCTACTCCGCATGGGGCAACCTCACTGACACCTACTCGACATTCAAGGCGGCGTATGTCTTCGCGCACCGGCTGAACGTCACGGTGGTGGTTCCGACGCCGAGCCCCAGCCCGAGCCCCAGCGCCACCCCCAGCCCGAGCCCTCCGCACTCCGGTGCGCAGTGCGGTCGCGAGCCGCCGCAGTTCTTGCGCTCAGCGTTCGGCGCAGTCGCCGAGCCCGACGCCCTCGCGAGCGCGACGCCCGGCGCCGGCGACGGCGACGCCCACGCCAAGCCCGAGCCCCACTGCGGCGCCGGCACCGCCGACACCGACGCCGGCGGCGGCGTCGAACTCGACGAGCGCCACGCCGGACGCGGCGATGACGGCCGGCGTGACGGCCCGACGTCGACGGTGGTCGTGAAGTCGAACGTCACGAGCAGTCCACCACCATCTCCACCAGCTTCGACACCGAGAGCAAGGTGCGCTTCCAATATTAATTGAATTCATTTATATCTGCAGCTTGGATACATCGTCTGTCGACGTCACTCCTGTCACAGTGTGCGAATGCGACTTGTTTTAATTATAAGCTGACCACGAGGTCTTTGGGCAGTGCAAGGACTGGAAGCACTCGTTCAACCCGAACAAGGAGCGCAAGGGCCTCCTCGACACGCTCAACAACGGCCGCTCGGACAGGACAAGTTTGACGACTCGATGATCACCGTCGGCAACGCCGACTGCAAGAACGC
>QPMI01000252.1:0-102308 GCA_004431415.1 Cyanophora paradoxa | reverse complement strand
TCTCTCTCTCTCCCTCCCGTTTCTTTCCCGTTTGAGGCGCTGCCGGCCCGCTATGATGCGACGTTTCGATGACCACGTGATTGAACAACAACACACACGAGCTTTTTAAATCTGAGCTCGGCCCAGCTCGCCCTCTTCAATTTACATCTTTCGCTCTTCCCGTCTCCCGTGCCCATGATGCGACGTTTCGATGACCACGTGATTGAACAACAACACACACGAGCTTTTTAAATCTGAGGCACCGCCCCTTTTCATCCGCGCCCTGCCCCCTTTCCTCCCCGCCCCGCCCGCTCCGCCGCGCGGGGCCGCCGACGCGGGGGCGGGGCGCAGTCGCGGCTGTGGCACCTGCAGGTGCAGTTTGGGGCGGCGCGGTCGGCGGAGCCGGCCATCGTTGAGCGCATCCTCGAGATGAGCCAGGAGCCGCACCCCGCCGAGGGCCCGCCCCGCCCCGCCCCCGCCCCGCCCCCCCCCCCCCCCCCCCCCCCCCCCTGCGGCCCCCGCTGAGTGCGACGGTGCGCAGAGGAGGACGCGGCGTTCGACGAGCTGGTGGAGCTGGTGCGGGAGACCTTCTCGGCGGGGACGGTGGAGGAGATCCTCCAGCGCCTCGCCAAGCTCAACAGCGCGTGGGGCGACGCCACCGCCCAGGCCCTCCGCCGGATGAGCCCGACGGCCGTCAAGGTCACCATGCGGGCGCTGCTCGAGGCGCGCGGGCAGCAGCTGAGCATGGAGGAGTGCGTGGAGCGCGAGTTCCGCCTGGCGCAGCGCTTCATGAAGCGGGACGACTTCTACGAGGGCGTGCGGGCGCAGCTCGTCGACAAGGACCGCAAGCCGGCGTGGAAGCCGGCCGCCCTCGAGGCCCTCTCCGC
Organism: Cyanophora paradoxa; assembly: GCA_004431415.1. NCBI lineage: Eukaryota > Glaucocystophyceae > Cyanophorales > Cyanophoraceae > Cyanophora > Cyanophora paradoxa. The sequence goes on along the minus strand of QPMI01000252.1, from coordinate 101,442 downwards.
CTCGGACCTCCAGTGGTACTTCCAGCCGCAGCCCGCCGACGCCGCGCTCCCGCTCGACCCCGACCGCGTCGGCGCCGAGCTCGCCGCCGAGTGGCCCGCCCACGAGGAGGGCGAGGAGGAGGAGGAGGAGGAGGCGGGGCTGGCGGCGGCCGAGGCCGAGGAGGGCGAGCTCGAGGAGGAGGAGGAGGGGGAGGAGGGGGAGGAGGACGACGAGGAGGAGTACGAGGAGGAGGAGGAGGAGGACGCGCTGGCGGAGATCGAGCGGCTGGAGCACGACCCGATCCTCGACGTGCACCGCGGCGACGAGTTCGAGGAGGTCGACCTCGACGACGACGGCAACGAGGTCAAGGAGGACCCCGACGCCGGCCCCGGCCCCGCCCCCGCCGCCCCCGCCACGCCCGCCCCCGCAGCCGCCGCCAGGCCCTAGGCCCGCCCCCGCGCTGCAGCTGGCGGAGCGCTTTCTTTTTCACATCCACTTGCGCTGCGCAGAGGACGGGGGCGGGGCTAGGGCTCGGGGGCCCAGCGGGGCGGGGGCGGGGCGGGGAAGAGGGCGGCGGCGAGGAGGGGCTCGGCGGCGGCGAGGCGGGGCCCGCAGCGGCCCGTGGCGAGGCTCTTGAGGGCGTCGGGGCAGAGGTCGAGGCGCCAGAGGGTCGCCCCGGGGCCCCCCCGCCCTCCGCCTCCGCCTCCACGTGCAGCAGCTCGCACGCGGGGGCGCCGGCGGCCCCGCCGCCGGGCTGGGCGGCGCGGACGCAGGCGGCGAGGAGCACGAGGCGGACGAGGGCGGCCTTGAAGGGCGGCTCGGGGCCCCCGGCGGAGAGCTCGAGGAGGTGGAGGGCGCCGGCGGGCCGCAGGCGAGGAAGCCGGCCCGCCCTGCCACCCGCTGCCCCGCCACCAGCTCCAGCCCCAGCGCCGCCTGCACCGCCGCCACCCGCAGCCCGCGCCCCGGAAGGCACCCCGCAGGAGGGCCCGCCCCAGGGCGCGCCGGGGCGGCGGGGCAGGCGGGCGAAGAGGCCGGCGCTGCAGTCCCAGTTTCCCGGGGCGCCGTCGTGCGCGGCGGCGGCCCAGCCGAGAGCCGCGGCGGCTAGGGCGGAGAGGGCGGACGGGGCGAGGGCGAGGGCGGGTCCGGGGATGGGGATGCGGGCGAGGGGCCGGAAGAAGGAGGCGAAGGGGAGGTGCTCGGGCCAGGCGCCGGCCGGCAGCCAGCCCGCCTCCGCCGGCTCCGCCGCCCCGCTCCACAGCCCCGCCGCCCCCTGCCCGCCCGTCGCCCCGGCCCGGGAGCCCCGCGGGCACCCGCCGGGGCGCACGAGGCCCCGCGGGATGGCGTCGACGCTGGACGGGAGGCGGGCGGGGCGGGAGAGGGCCTGCGGGGGCCTCAGGGGCGGCGGGGGCGCGGGGCGGGGGACGGGGACCATCGCGCGGGAGGCGTCGCGCCAGCGGTGGAGGGCCCCGCGCAGGCGCCCCCGCTCCGCCCGCCGCTCCGCCCGCCGGAAGCGGCCCTCGAGCGCCCGCAGCCGCTGCGCCCCGCCATCAGCCCCGCTCCCCAGGCGACGGGAGCGGGAGGAGCGGCCGCACCGGGGCGATGAGGAGGCGCGGGGCGAAGGCGGCGTGGGGCAGGGGGCGAGGAGGAGGGGCGGGCCGGCGGGGCGGAGGAGGGGGCAGGCCGCGTCGAAGTGGAAGCGGGCGGGGGGCCCAGCGCCGCCGGGGCGAGCAGGGCGCACTCGCGCAGGGCCAGGCGGCCCCGCGCCGTCCCCGCGCCTCGGCGTGCGGGGCCGGCGGGGCGCCGGGCAGCGCGGCGAGGAGCTCGAGGGCGAGCAGGGGCGCCGGGGGAGGGCCCCGGGAGGGGCGGGCCCCAGCGGGGCGAGCAGCGCGCGCTGCCGCGCCTCGAGCGCCCGCGCCGCCGCCGGCTCGGGCGAAGGCGCCGGCTCGCTGACCCCCGCCCCGGCCTCAGGCAGCTGCGCGGGTCGGCTCAGCCTTTGCGGGTGGCATGGCGGGGTCGCCGGCGACGGCGCGTCGCACCGGGGACACGGCGCGAAGCCGAGGCGTGCGGCCTCGGAGGCGGGGAGGGGGCCGAGGAGGACGGGCGCGGCGGCGATGTCCGGGCAGTGCGGCGTGTGGTACTCGGCCCCGAACGGCGAGGCGTGCACCGCCATGCGCCGCTGCGCCTCCCCGAGCCCCCGCGCCCAGCGCGCCCCGCCGGCACCCTCTTCCAGCGCCGCCTCCCACTCCCCCGCGCCCTTCCGCCGGCGAGGCGACGTCAGACGGCGCGGCGACTCGGCTCGCGCGCGCGTGGCGCGTGCGCACGATGCGGGTCTGCGTGTGGCTCACGCAGAAGGCGCACGCCGGGAGCGAGAGACGAACGCGGTCACTGTCAGTCCCGCTTGCTTCGTGACCGCAGACAGTTCCCCCAAGCGGCTGCAAATCAGCCGCGTGGGTCTTCGGCAATGCGGGCAGGATCCGCATGCGCGCGATGACCGAGCAGCTGCGCACCTGGCAGCCGACGTGGTAGACCGCTGGCGGCTCTGACGGGTCGAGGAGAACACCAACGCGGGCTCTCCCGCACGCGTACTCGTGCGCAGCGTCCGAGCTGCAGTCGGCGAGCTCCGTCCAGCACTCCGCGAGCTCCGTGCGCGCGTCGAGGACTGCGCCCCCGATCAGGAGGTCGAGGCGAGCGAGGGAGAGCGCTAGCGCTAGCGCTCACGCCGCCGCTTGACTCGGTCGAGCTCCTGCCGATCCAGCAGCTCCCGCGGGCGGCAGCGGTTGCGCAGTGGAGCCTCCATGATCTGCGGGCGAAGCGCACTGGCAAGACAGCACGAGCTCGAGTTGAATGGACTGCCAGCTCTGGACCACTTCGGACAGCGGCCAGCTGCAGCTGTGACCGCACGGCCGGGCGCGAGGAGGGCGCGAAAGCGCCAAAACACGACCGGCCGGCCACGCACCGATGAGATAAGGGCGCTGGCCCCCGAGCCATGGCTAGGAGCGGTGCCCTCATTCTGACGCTTGCGCCTGTTGCTTCGAATCCGGCGAGGGGGGTTTCGCCCGCACGGTCACCTGGCGATCCGGCGCATGCATGCGCTACGCTCTCATCAAAATGATATAATAGATTACTGTACAGGTCAACGGCGGCCGCATGGGGCGCTTTAGGATGGCGCTGCACGCGGGCCGGGCCGCCCGCTGCAGCTGACTGAAGCTGGAGCATAGCTAGCTAGAACGCGCCGGATCTGGAGAGCTTAGCGCGGGTGGCGGGGCCGGGGTGCGGGGGCGGGTGGGGCGGGGAGGCGGGCGGGGCCGGGGCGGGGCGGGGCCGCGGGGAGGGCCCGCATCTCGAGGCCCGTGCCGGCGGTCCTCCCGCTCGGCGTCCGGCAGCCGCCGCAGCCGGGCTCCGGCGGCCCCTGCCCCGCCCCCAGGCCCTCCGCCCCGGCCCCCCGGGCCTGCCGCGCTTTCATCGCACCGCGAGGGGCGGCGGGGCCAGGCGGGGCGGGGCGCACCGGCGGCGCCCTCCTCGCGGAGCTCGTACCCCTCGGGGTCGGAAACGTACGCCGCCGCCCCGTCCGCCCACCGTCCCGCACCCCGGGCGCCTCCGCGGCAACCGAGGGCCGGGGCGGGGCGGGGCGGCGGCGGGCGAGGAGGGCGGCGGCGCGGCGCAGGATGCCGCCGAGCGGGCGCCGCGGGGCCGCCCGCCGCCCCTCCGCCCTCGCCCCCTCCGCAGGGGCGACGGGGGCGCTGCCGCAGGAGGCGAGGGGCTCAAAGCCGGCGTCCCGCGCGGCCCTGCGGCCGGCGCTCGGGGGCCTCCTGCCCCAGCACGGCGGGCGGCGCGGGGTGGCACCTGGAGCGGGGCCGGAGGCGGGCGGCGGGGAGGTAGGCGGGGCGGGCGAGGAGGTAGGTGGCGAGGGCGGCGCCGAAGCCGCCCAGCACGTCCACCAGCCAGTGGTGCTGCCCGCCCTCAGCGCCCCAGGCGGGGGGCGAGCGGGGGCGGGGCGCGGCCTGCCTTGAGGTACATCACGGCCCTGCGGAGAGCGGGAGGTGAGGGGCGCGGCGCGCGGCGGGGCGGGCGGGGCGGGGCGGGGCGTGGGCGGACCAGGCGACCCAGAGGGTGTGGGGCAGGAAGAGGAGCAGGGAGGCGCGGCGGACGGCGCCGCCGAAGAGGGCGAAGAAGAGCGGCCACGCGCAGTGCATCGACGGCTGCCGCCCCCTCGCACCCGCCGGGGCGCCTCGAGCGGGGAAAGGGGAGGGGGGGCACCCAGGAGCCGAAGACGAGGGGGGAGGACTCGAACATGGGCCCGAAGAGGCGGAGGCCGAGGGCGGCGTGCAGCACCTCGTCGAACCGCAGCAGCCCCGCCGCGTACCTGCCCGCCCCCCTCGGCCCGGGGGCACCCCGGCCCGGCGGGGCAGGCGGGGCGCGCGTGGGGGCGCACCCCGGGGTGTCGTAGCTGAGCTCGGCCCCGGGGCCGAAGAGGTCCTGCGCCGAGCGCCGCGGTCAGGCCCCGCGGGGCGGACGCGGGGCGGGGCGGGGCGGACGCGGGTCCAGGGGGGCGCGGTGGGGAAGAGGAACTGGACGCCGACGGAGGCGAGGTTCATGCACCCGAACGCCCGCACCGCCAGCTGGCCCCGCGTCGGGCCGAGGTAGCGCGGGGCGGGGCGGGGGGGCGGGGGGCGGGCCTTGAGGGCCGGGCGGTTGACGCGGTAGAGCCAGAGGATGAAGACGAAGGGGGAGAGGTAGTGGAGGATGCCTGCGCCCCCGCTCCCCCGTCAGGCTCCTGGACGAGGCGCGGGCGGGGCGCGCGGGGGGCGGGCGCCGTAGGGGACGGCGGAGAGGGCGTCCAGGGCCGGGTGGCTCGAGGCGGCGAAGATCTCGTCCGCGCTGCGCCCCTGCGCACAGGGCGGCTCGCGGCCCCGCGGTGCGCGGGGCGGTGCCGGGGAGGGGCGGGGCGCGCGTTGAGGAGCTGCCGGTCCCAGGCGGGGAGGACGTCGGCGACGACGGGCGGCCGCAGCTCGGCCGGCACCTCCTTCTGCCCGTGGAAGCTGCGCCGGGGGATCGTAAGAGAAGGCAGCATACCGCCGGGGCGCCGCGGAACACGCACGAGACGAGGTAGGCGACGACGAACGAAGTGTAGCGGACCACCTCAAGACTCCGGGGGTCCCGCAGGCAGACCACGACAGAGACCGCCGTGGCCACCGCCCGCGCAACATCGGGGAGGTTCAGCACGCCCAGCACAAGGGCAGCGATGAAGAACGACGCGCTGCGGAGCAAAGAGAGCATCCGCGAGGCTAGAGTCTCGCTCGCCGGCCGCGGAGGCTCGAACAGAAGGGCCGTGAACTTGGTCGACGGCGTCGCGCTCGACGAAGATAATGCGGACGAGGGGCTCGCCTCGTCGCCGGCGCGGAGCGCTGCCATGGCCCCCAAGCGCTCGCGCCGAGCGCCGAGCGCCTCTGCAGCGCCGGCGCCGACGAGGAGGACAACGAGCGTCAACAACATCGCGAAGCCAATGCACGGAGCGAGGGTGAATGTCCGGCGTCGACGCGGCAGGCGCGAAGACCTGTCCTGCCGGAATGCGGGCGGGGGCGCGGCCGCCCGCCACCGCGCCGCTACTGGACCAGTCGGGATCGGCGCCTGCGCGATCCGCAACGACGGGAAAAGAACGGCCGAGAGCGCTGTTCGCAGGGGTACGCGGGGTCGATTTTGTCGTAATCGATGCAGCGGGCGCTCCCTAGGCACCTGGCGGCGGCCCGGCCGCGCGCGCCGCCCAGGCCGCTTCGCGAGCTGAGCGCCGTCACGACACGCGATCCTTCGGGAGCGCCACAGCCGGCGCGCCTGGGGCCGGACTGCCCGCCGTCGGTTTTCTTCGGCGAGGCGCGCGAGCTTCGAACCGAGCACTTCCTGGCGATGCAGGACTACGCGCCGCTGCGCGGCCCGCTCCAGGCGTTGAGGACGCGCATGAAGAACTCCAGACGCGTGGAGGTGCGCAGCGTGCGCGCGCGCTGGGCGCGCGTCCTAGCCTGCGCCTGCAGGTCGGTACCTTGCGACTCAAGCTGACGCTCATACGCGCGCGCGCGCGGCTGCGGCGGGGCGCAGATTGGCCCCTACGCGAGCCTCACCTTCCTCAACTACGACCTGATGTGGATGCAGGCGCACGAGATGCAGTACGTCCTCCGCGCGGGGCCCGACCAGGTGCGCCGGGCGCGGCCGCGGCCGCGGGCGGCTAAGCCGCAGCGCGCCTCCCTTCGACAGATCCAGGCGGACATCCGGGCCTACGGGCCGCTGGTGCCAGACGGGCGCTCGCTCTCGGCGATGCTGATGTTTGGGATCGAGGACGCGCGGCGGCGGCGGGCGGCGCTGCAGAGGCTGCTCGGCGTCGAGCGGGCCTTCGTGCTGCGCGTGGGGCCCGAGGCCGTGCGCGGGGAGCCGGTGGACGACCGGGGCACGCCCCTGCGCGGCGTCGCCCGCACCGCGCAGACCAGCGCCATGCACTTCCTCCGCTTCCCCCTCAACGAGGCCCAGGCGGGGGCCCTGCGGGAGGCGGCTGGGGCGGGGGCGGGGGCGGGGCGGGCGGGGACGGTGCAGGTGGCGTGCGAGCACGAGGCGTACCTCCACTCAGCGGGGCTCGCCCCGGCCCTCCTCGCCCAGCTCGCCTCCGACCTTCTCCCGCCCGCCCCGCCATCTTAGCCGGCCCCGCCCTCTGCGCCCTCTCTTCCACCCCACCCCATCCACACCCCAGCTCTGCCCACCCTTCCTGTTCTTTTCGAATTCTTCCTGTCTATTATCTGTCACCTAGCCTCCTGTAGCTACCTCTCGTTCCTGCCCTGGCCGTCCTGCTGCCTGTCGTGGTCGGAGGCGGGGCCGGGGTGCGGGAGTCCGAGGCGGCGGCGGCGGGCCTCGGTGCGGCGGGCGAGGGCGGGCTGGAGGGCGAGGAGCCAGGGCGGGGTGCGGCTCGGGGCGCGGGTGCCGGCGGGGAGGCAGAGGCCGTGGCGGCTCCAGGGCCCCGCCGGGTCCAGCACCTCCCGCACGAACCGCACCAGCTCCCCCGCCCCGCCCCGGCCCCCGCCCCCGCCCCGCCAGCCACGCCTCCAGCTCCGCCACGCGTTCGGCGAGGGCCGGGCGCGGGGGCAGCGGCAGCGGGGGCGCCCAGCAGCGGGGCCGGGCGGCGAAGGGGGCGCGCTGGCGGGGGTGGCGAGGAAGAGGTAGCGGAAGGCCTGCGCCCCGCTGAGCTGCGCTGCGCTGCGCGGGGCGGGGCGGGGCGGGGGCGGGCCTGCAGGAGCTCGCGGGCGTCGGGGCGTGGCACGCCCTCGCGGCGCAGGCGCGGCAGGTCCAGCCCCAGCAGCGCCGCCCGGTTCCCGCCGGCGACGCCGTAGGGCACCAGGTGCCCGTCGAGGGCGGTGCCGGGGAGGGCGCGGGCGCAGCGGCCGAGGCGGAGGAACTGGTGCACGCCGGAGCGGTCGCCGAGGCGTGCGCCCTCGCCGACGTCGACGTGGCCGGCGAGCAGCGCGTCCCGCCCGAGGCGCGCCCCGCGGCGCACGCGGCAGTCGTGGGCGACGTGCGCCCCGTCCCCCACCTCCACCTCCTCCTCCACCACTGTCGCCCCGCCCCCGCCCTGCCCCCCCGCCCGCGTCAGGCGAACGCAACGGCGTCGACGGCGCGGCGGGCGCTCACCCGCGTGCCCCGGTTCATCGTCACGCGCGCCCCGATGCGGCACCGCGCGCCCACGCTCAGCGTGCTCACCTCGCCGGCGAACTTGCGGTCCTGCGGGCGCCGGAGTCAGCGTAGCTAAAGTCGCGATGATCGACGGCGGCGCGCCTGCGGCTCGGAGCCGATGCAGCTCTCATCCCCGACTGTCGTGCCGGCCCCGATCGTCGTGTACTCGCTGATCACGCAGCCGGTCCCGACGCGAACTCCGTCGCCGAGGAACACGCCTGCGGTCGCAATCAGGCCTCGCGGCGGCCGGGGCGTGCGCGCCGGACCGTCTTCGATGATGCTGTACGAGCCGATGGCGACCCCGCGGCCCACGCGCGCGCTCTCCGAGACGATCGCAGCCGCGTGATCCGCTCGCGTGCTTAGCAGCCGCCTCGCTGGCCGCGCGAGCCGGAGCATGCAGCGCGAGCGCCGAGCGGGCGCGGCCGGGTACGCGCCCTTCGCTCAAACCCGGCTGCCGGCCCAGCGTCGACATCAACCAGCCGGAGCAAGGCGAACGAGAGGGGCAAAGAAGACGGAATCCCCAGCGGCTCCGCTCGTGTAACGCTTGGACCGGTCCGGAGCTCGACGCGCGGCGACTCAACGCAGACCCAGCGGCTAGCAGCCCAGTGGGCGGGCCTCCGAAATGGCCGAGATCGCAATCGTGGGCGGCCTCGCGGCAGCGGGTGGCGCCGCGTACGTCGCCGCGGGCGTTGCCCGCGCGCAACACAACAAGAAGGTCCGGGCGCCGCGGCCTGGCGCGGCTGCTGCTCACGCGGGCGCAGGTGGAGCAGGCGCTGCACAAGCCGTACGATTTCTTCGCGACGCGGCACCCGCTGAAGGCGCCGGAGACGGAGGAGGAGAGGCGGAAGGAGGCGCGGATGCAGATGATCGGGCGCTGGGCCTGCTGCCTCCCGCTCCCCTGCCTCGCCGGCCTCGCACACCTCGCCACGAAGGCCGGCGGTGCGCCCCCGCATGCAGCCGGCTCGACCGCGCCTCGAGCGCGAGCTCACGGGCGGGGCGGGGCCAGGGGGGAGGGCGATCGACGCGGCGCTGAAGCCGCGCGGGGGCCCGCGGATCGCGCTGAAGGCGGTGCGCCTGCAGGCGGAGGAGGGCCTGACGACTATGGAGGGCCACATCGCCCTCACCGAGATCCGCCAGGCCCGCCCCGCCCGGCCCCCGCAGCCCCCCCGCCCCCCGCCCCCGCCCTCTCAGGCGGCGGCCCCGCAGGAGCTGACGCTGAAGAACCTGAAGCTGGCGGCGAAGGGGAAGGGCGTGCCGCCGATCGTGGACGAGGGGGACGAGCGGCTGCGGAAGAAGAAGGCGCAGATCGCGCTGCGCAACATCCGCATCCAGGACATCCAGTTCCAGCGCCCCCTCACCGACCAGGAGGGCGACTCCTTCCGCGTCATCGGTGCCGCCCCCGCCCGGCCCTGCTGGAGGGCGGCGGGTGACAGCGGGCGGGGCGGGGCGGTGGCAGTGACGGGGCTCTCGTTCCGCGCGGAAACGGACTTCGCGCTGGAGAACCTGCCCCTCGGGCTCGGCGCCGTCTTCGACGAAGCCCGTGCGCCCCCGCCCCCCGCCCCCGCGCCCCCGGGCGGAGCTGAGCGGGGCGGGGCGGGGGCGGCAGGGACGGGCCGGGCGCGCATCACCGCCTCCTCGGGCATGCTCTTCATCGACGTGCGCCGGCCGGCCCCCCGCCCCCCGTCCCCCGCCTGGGGGCGAGCGGGGGGCGGCAGGGGTGCCTGGACCCCGAGGCGAAGAAGCTCCAGGTCCGCTGCAGCTTCGCCCCCCTCCAGGTCGCCCTCGAGCACTCCAACAAGGCCCGCCCGCCCGCCCCGCCCCCGCCGCCCGGCCCCCCCTCCCGCGCGAGCGTGCTGGGGCGGGCAGGTGGTGCAGAGCACGGTGAACAAGCTGGTGGAGCTGCTGGAGCCGTCCATCCGGGCGAAGCTGCAGCACGACGTCCAGCGCCACGTCGGCCGCGCCGTCGGCCGCCTCGTCAGCTTCGCCGTCCAGACCGACGCCGAGGTCACCCCGGGGCAGCTCCAGGCCGCCATCGCCTCCAAGTGAGGCGCCCGAGGCCCCTCCCGCATGCGCAGCCGGGGCGGCCGGGTCGCCCCTCGGACCCTAGGCCTGCCCTCCTTGGCGGGCGTCCGCCATTCGGCCCTCTTGTGGATTCGAGCGCGCTTCCCGCGGAAGCAGAGAAAGCCTGTGAAAGAGACCCGCGGGGGCATTGGGTTCCTTGAGGATTCCGCCCGGCCGGCGGACAGACCGCCGATTCGAGCCTCAGATCTAGAGCCGCGATGTCGCCGCGAGTCCGGGACCCGCCCGGACCGGTAGCTATAGCTATTGCCTAGCCTAGTAGCCTATAGCTAGTAGCCGCCACGCTGCTGGCCGGGCCGCGGGCGTTCCGAACCGCGGAGCGAGCTTCCTAATTCGAGTCGAGATCATCGGATTTAAGTTGCCAAGTTGCTCAGTGCCGCAGTGCTCGCATTGAAACTTGAAATCCGAATTCGAAGCCTTTGAAGCACCAGCCCTGGCAGACTCTGCTGAGCCGGAGAGTACCGTAGTACTGCGGTACGGTACGAGCAATTGCAATCATGATCATGACTCAGTGATCCCGGAGTCCCTGAGTCGGGACCCTGATCATCGGATCATGACTCCTGTGAGTCAACTAGCCTAGTAGAGCCCGACGGTCATGATCAGTGTGTTGACTCAAGGTGCCACGGTGCCACGGTGAAACAAATCGTTCCATGATTCCGAAGTTCACTAAGTTCAGTCATGATCATGATTATCGGATCTCAGTACAGTACTCTCATGATCATTGTAACAGATCTATAGCTACTAGGCTTAAACAAATCATTCAATCATGATCTCAGCACTCTCACTTCAATAGCTACTAGGCTCAAACCCAACCTTTCACTGAAAAATGGGGAAAACAGGCTGGAACCCCCCGTCGGCGACAATACAAATATCGATGCACGGCCTGTCGAGCTAAAACGGCCTCGTCTGAGAATCCTGGATGCAGCGCGCCGAAGAGAGCGCCACGCCTAAAGAGCCTCGTCTTGCCTCCGTCCTCCCGGAGACCTTAGACCTTGGGGAGGCAGGAGAGGGCCATGCCGATCTCGGCGTCCGTCGACTCCTTGTCCTCGAGCTGCGCCCCGCCCCTCAGCGTCCCGCCCCGAGGCTGCGCCGAGGCCCGGGGGCGGGACGGGGCGCACGTTGCCGGCGAAATACTCGTTGTACGCCACCATGTCTGCGCGGTGCGGGGGCGGGGTGAGGGGCGTGCGGGGGCGGGCGGGGCGGTGCGTGGTGCGGACCGAAGTGGCCGTGGCCGCAGAGGTTGAAGAGGATGGTCTTGGCCTCGCCCGTCTTCTTGCACTCCTCGGCGACGTCGACGGCGCCCTGGATGGCGTGGTTCGCCTCGGGGGCGGGGAGGATGCCCTCCGTCCGCGAGAAGAGGACCCCCGCCTTGAAGCAGTCGTTCTGGAAGTAGGCCCGCGGCTCCACCAGGCCCAGGTCCACCACGTGCGACACCAGCGGCTGCGGCGGGTTGGACCGGGCCCGGGGCGGGCCGGGAGGGGGCGGGGCGGGGCGCACGGCCATGCCGTGGTAGCGGAGGCCGCCGGCGTGGAAGCCCGGCGGCACGAAGCTCGCCCCCAGCGTGTGCATCTTCGTCAGCGGCCTGCGCCCCAGGTCAGCCTCCGGGCGGCCCGGGCCGGGTGCGGGGCGGGGCGGACGTGAGGTGGCCGGTGTCGCCGAAGTCGTACGCGAACTTGCCCTTCGTCAGCCTGCGCCCCGCCGCCGCCTCGGGCACCGCCCGGCCCGGCGCTGGGGGCGGGCAAGGGGGGGGGGGGCGGACGTGGGGCAGGCCTTGGGCTCGCAGGCGATGAACTGCGTCTTCTTGCCGCCGCGCATGCGCTCGCCGAGGAAGGGGAAGGCGATGCCGGCGAAGTTGGAGCCGCCCCCCACGCACCCCACCACCACGTCCGGGTACGCCCCCACCGCCTGCAGCCCCGCCCCCCGCCGCGTCGGCGCGGGCGGGGCGGGGCGGGGCGGGGCGAGGGGCGGGGCGGACGTTCATCTGCTCGATGGCCTCGAGGCCGACGACGGTCTGGTGGAGGAGGACGTGGTTGAGGACGGAGCCGAGGGCGTACTTGCACTTGCCGCCGCTCTTCGCCGCCACCTCCACCGCCTCGCTGATCGCGATCCCCAGCGACCCCGGCGTGTCTGCGCCCCCGCACCCGCGTCGGCGCGGCGGGGCGGGGGAGGGGCCGGCGGGGCGCACTGGGGTCCTTGGCGAGGACGGAGCGGCCGTACTCGGTGAGGTTCGAGGGCGAGGAGATGCACTTCGCCCCGTACGACTCCATCAGCGCCCGCCCTGCGCCCCCCACGCGTCACCCCCGCCCCGCCCCGTCCACGCGCCCGGCACCGCGCGCACGGTACGGCTGCGGGGGCTGTCAGCTCAGGGCGGGGCGGGGCGGGGCGGGGGCGGGGGCGGGTGCGGGGGCGGGCCTTCTGCTTGTAGGAGACGGCGACCTGGTAGACCTCGATCTCGAGGCCGAAGAGGGCGCCGGCAAAGGAGAGGGAGGAGCCCCACTGGCCCGCCCCCGTCTCCGTCGCCAGCTTCTTCACGCCCTCCTCCTTGTTGTAGTACGCCTGGGCGACCGCCGTGTTGGGCTTGTGTGAGCCGGCGGGGGAGACGCCCTCCCACTTGTAGTAGATCTTCGCCGGCGTCCCGAGCGCCTTCTCCAGCCGCCGCGCCCGGAACAGCGGCGTCGGCCGCCAGATCCGGTAGATCTCCCGCACTTCCTCCGGGATGTCGATGTACTGCGTCGTCTCCATCTCCTGGCGGACGAGCTGCGCACCGGAGCGGCGTTACGGCGCCGTACGAGCGACGCGAGCCGCGCGTCGCCCGATTTCGTTCGTTTCTAGTTTTTAACTCGAACGAATGGCGCGTCCGTACGCACCGCCGTCGGGAAGAGCGGAGCGAGGTCCTGCGATGGGGAACCGCGGACGCCACTCAGCCGATTTCGCGACCTCCGACGAAGCGGGGCGACGTACCTCAGGCCCCACCGGCTTATGCGTTGCCGGGTGAAGCGGAGGCGCGAGCGGCGTCGGGAGGTCGGCCTGCGCGCGACGTACGTCATCCCCTCAAGGGGCACTTCCGATGGGGACTTAGGACGGCCCAGGGCGGCGACTGACCATGATGTTGTACCATTTCTGCGACGACAGAAATCAGCGTCGCCGGCGGCGCGATGGGGAACGTCGGCGGGCGGTTACCTTCGGCATCTTCTCCTCGTCCATGAACGTCTTCACCACACGATCCGCCGCCATTTTCGCGGTCTAAAAACGAAGCCGATCGACTCGAAAATCGAACAATGCCGCAGGGCGCGCGCTGATCGCCCGATTGATGCGCGATCACACCCTCTACCCCGCTGGCCCTCATTCCCCCCATACGAACGCGTAAAAATGGTGCGTCGCCGCCCGCCGCCCGGCGGCCGTGCATTCGCGTAGCTAACGCCTCGCTCTTCTTTCGCGGCGTTTTGCAGCCTCCGAAGAAGGTGGGCGCATTTGGGCCCATGCGCTCGCTCGGGAGCTGACGCCCGCGCGTGATCTTGCAGGGAAAGAAGAAGAAGAAGTCCAAGAAGGAGATCGAAGCCGAGCTAGGTCCGCCTAGGGCCCGTCTGCCCTCGACTGGGTAGTCGCTGAGCTTGCCGCAACACAGAGCGCCAGCGCCTCGAGGCCGAGGCGGCGCAGAGGCTAGAGGAGGCTCGGCTAGAGAAGGAGCGCAAGGAGCAGGAGCGGCTCGAGAAGGAGCGGCGGGAGCAGGAGGCTATCCGGCGAGCACAGGAGGTCCAGCGCCTGGGCGAGGAGGCGCCGCTGGCGGCGAAGGAGCGTGAGATATACTATGACAGGATCAAGCGCGCCGAGAAGGACATCGAGGTCGTCGAGTCGGTGCGGCGGGGCAGGGGGCGGGACGGGCGGCGGGGCGGGGGGCGGGGCGGCTGACGGGGGCGGCAGTGGCGGAAGTACCTGGAGTGCATGGAGCGGCCGCAGGCGGACGACGAGGCGGACGTGCGGACGTACTACAACCTCTGGAACGAGGCCGGCGAGCGGCGGCTGGCAACCTGCATGAAGGAGTTCCAGTATGCGGAGGAGGTGCGGCGGGGCCCAGGGGGCGGGGCGCTGGGCGGGGGGGCGGGGCGAGCGGGGGGCGCAGATCTGCAAGGACCTGGAGCGTATGATGGCGCACGCGGCGGAGCGGCACGACGAGCGGGAGCTGGAGCGCTCGCGCGCGCACCTCACCCGCATCCGCGACCTCATCACCACCCGCATGGACCAGTGCACCGCCCACCTCATCCAGGTGCCGCCACCCCGCGCGGGGCGGGGCGGGGGGCGGGGCGGGGCGGGGCTGAGGGGGCGGGGGGGCAGTACGCGGACGAGCACGCGAACGCGAAGAACGAGTGCCAGCTGTGGGGCCAGACGGACGACTTCAAGTTCGGCCTCTGGGTCAACCTCGCCAAGAACCCCCGCGTCAAGCAGATCGAGTACCCCGAGCTGGGGATCACGAGCGAGCTGCCCCGCGGCCTCGCCCTCGCGCCCATCGCCATCCGCGCCTTCGCCACCTCGTACGACCCCTTCTCCCAGGACCACCCCAACGGCCTCTCCGTCCTCGTCCGCCCCGCCAACCCCAGCCTTGGCCCGCGCCCCGGCGCTCACTCCGCGCAGGGCCCGGTGATCAGCCTGGAGCTGCTCGCGCTGCCGCCGCCCCCGAAGAAGGCCCGCGGCTGGACCATCCGCCACGGTGCGACCCCCCTCCTCGCCCGCCGCGCGCCCGCCCCGCCGCCGCCCCTCACGCCCCCCGCAGTCACCGCCCTCGCCACCAACGTCCAGCGGCTCCCGTACCCCATCCCCCCGCAGGGCGGCGCCGCGGCGGCGCCGGCGGGGGCGGGCGGGGAGGGCGGGGCGGGCGGGGTGGCGCCGGCGCTGTCGGTGGCGCCGTCGGCGGCGACGGCGCCGCCGATGAAGGTGACGTACGTGCTGCCGCCGGCCGTCCTCCTCCGCGAGGAGAAGCCCCGCGTCGGCCACTGGGACCCCGTGCGCCCGCCCCCGGCCCCCGGCCCCGGCCCCGGGCCCAGCGAGCGGGGGCGGGGGGGCAGGAGGAGAAGCAGTGGCGGGAGGAGGCGTCGGAGGTGGTCTTCACGGCGGAGACGCGGGCGGTCAGCTTCACGACGTCCGCCCTCACGCACATCGCCCTGCTGCAGAGCCGCCAGCTCGACCTCCCCTACCTCTCCTGGACGCTGGAGCCCAACGGGCGCAACCGGGCGCTGCTCACGCTGGAGCTGCACACGTGCCAGGTGCAGATCCAGGTGGAGGAGGGGGCCGTCGCCGTCGTCCAGCCGGCCGTCGACGAGCTCAAGGACATCATCGGCGTGCAGACCTCCCCCAGCCAGCTCCTCCTCGTCCGTCCCCGCCCCCCGCGCCCCGCCCCCGCCCCCGCCCCGCCCCCGGCGCGGGGCTGACAAGGGCGGGGGCGGGGCAGCGGCTCTCGAAGAGCGGGTTCAACGTGACGCCGGTGGACTGGGACGCGCGCTTCCTGGAGGACATCACGCCCAAGCAGGCGGCGCTGGAGCGGGACGCGCACTACGCGGTGGCGCGCGTGGCGCAGGTCTACAACGTCGCCTCGAGCAAGTGGAACCAGGGCCTCGGCGACAAGCGCCTCCTCGTGCGCCTCCAGCAGAACACCAAGTGGATCTACCCCACGCGGCAGCAGTTCCCCTGGACCACCGTCCTCTTCGAGCCCGAGCCCGAGACCGCCTCCTCCAAGTGCGTCGTCACCCAGAGCAGCGACGAGGCGACCGAGGGCTGCAACTACGCCCCCGCCGAGGGCTGCGAGACGCACGCGACGCTGCTGGGGGCGCTCGAGGGGCGGATGGCCCCCGAGATGACCTCCATCCTCGAGGACGCCTCGGCCCTCTTCCAGCAGCAGATCCAGCACCTCTTCAACCTCCTCCGCCCCTTCTCCTTCAACTAGCGCCTCCCGCCCCGGCCCCCCGCCCCGCCCCGCCCCCGCCCCGCTTCCACCCCCTCTCCTTCTGGCCCCCTCCCGTGCCCTCCCTCGCCCGTCTGTGGCACTCTGGGCCCAAGAGGACCTGCGACGCCGGCTCACGCGCACGCGCCGAACGCCAGAACGCTCAGCTTTGCACGCATCATGCACGAAGCGGGCCTACCGGGGGAGGCTTGCAGGCGGGGCGGTGGCGCGGCTACTTGGCGACGAGGGCGAGGCAGGCGGGGCAGATGGAGCGGCGTCGGAGGCGGAGCTCGAAGGCGTGCGGGGCGACGAGCTCGCGCTCCACGTGCACGGCGTGCTGCCCCGCCCCCGCCTCCGACGCCGCGCAGGCCGCGAAGAGGTGCCAGCGCCCCGCCCCGCGCTGCGCGTGAAAGAGCTCGACTTGCTCCTCCGTCCCCGCATGCAGCTCCAGCTCAGGCTCGGGGGTCCCCGGTTCTGCCGCGCCCCCCGCCCGCTCCGGCGACGCCAGCAGCTGCGCATGCGCGCCGGGGCCGGGTCGGAGGGGCGGCGGCAGAGCGCGGCACGGCGGGGCGGGGCGCACGCTGTCCACGGGCGGCGGCGTGCAGCTCCGCGAGGCCGGGCTCCCGAGCCGCCCCGCGCCCCGGGGCGGGGGGCGCGGCGGGGCCGGGTTCAGGGCGGAGGGAGCGGGCGGAGAGCTGCCCAAGGGCGGCGTGGAGGATGGGGTCGGCGGCGCGGGACCCCTCCTTGTACGTCCGCAGCTCTGCCGCCAGCCAGCGCCGGAACCGCTCCATCTTCTCCGAGCGCGCCCGCAGCTCCGCCCCCTCCTGGCCCCGCCCCCCCGCCCTCAGCGCAGCCGCCGCCGCAGGCGCGCTCCCCCCGCCGCCGACGCTCGCACCTCCTCGGCCTCGGCGGCTCTTCGCAAGGCCTCGTCGCGCTCGCGCCGCGCCTCGTCGCGCTCCCGCAGGGCGCCGGCGCGCAGCACCTCCGCCTCCCCCGCCCGCCTCAGCGCCTCATCCCGCTCCCGCTGCGCCGCCGCCAGCGCCGCGCTCAGCCGCTCCATCGCGCTCCTCCCCTACCTCGCGGTCAGCTGGCTGTGCTTCGGCCCGGCGGCGCGAGCCGGGGGCCGCGTGTACCGCTTCCAGTGCGACGGAGGCGGCGGCTAGGTCGGCGCAGAGGCTCTCGTTCTCGCGGCGGCGCGCGTGGGCCATCGCGACCAGCTGCCTCAGCATGGCCACCGTCGAGCTCATCGCTTCCCGCTGCTGCGCCGCCCGCAGCGACCGCTCCGACTCCGCAAGCCGCAGCTCCCGCTCCAGCGACCGCTCCAGGTCTGCGCCAGCGTCACCAGCCCGAATCGACTCGGCGTACAGGACCGGTGCGCGCGGCGCGCGCACGCTTCTGCGGGCGGTCCTCGAGCAGGAATTCGCACGACGGCATGCACTCGACCATGATGTCAAGAGGAGACGTCAACGCTAGCCTCTCTAACTCCTGCGACGCAGGCACAGATCCGCTGGACCGGCGCATCCGCCGGAGATCCGGGATAAAAGCTCCGCGCGGTGCAGCTGGGGTGCGAGATAAGAAGCTGTAGCTAGAATTAAACGAATTATCAGTCTCGGGGCTGTGTCTGTCGATCTTTTCTGTCGGATGTGGCGCGCGCGTGCTGCCACGATTTCGTTCGCTGGCCGCGGTGGTTGCAGATAGTGGCCGAGAAGCTGCAGCAGCTGTGATCGCCTGTACCCCCGCCAACCGCCTTCAGCGGCCTCTCTCGCAAGCGAAGACAAGCAGCGCAGCCGCAGCGCTATCACGCGAGCGTTGAGCGGACAGCGCTGCCCGGCGCGAGCGGCGCCACCGCTCGACGATGGGCGCCAGTCCGCGCGGCGGCTCCGCGGCCCGCGTGCAGTATGACCCCAAAGCGAAAGTTCAGCAAGGCTTTCGGATCACGCGGCAGTCGCTGCTCGGCTTCTGCTACGGCATCTTGTTTGGCGCGGCGGTCCTCGCCTTCCTGGTGCCACGCGGGTCGAGCGGCGGCGCTGAGAAGATCGTGAGCAACACCAGACCGCAGCCTCCAGCAGTTGTGAGCCCGAAGGAGAGGGGAGGCCATGAGGCGCGCAGCATCAACGCGCACAGCGTTGTCGGCCTGCCCTCCATCCCTCCTCCAGCCAAGCACCGCAAGGCCGGCAATCCGATGTTCGAGATCATGTACAGCAATGTCCGAAACTACGAGAGCGCCATCAATCGCTACGCTGCGGGCTGGGGCTCGTACTGGGGCCTCGACTCTCCCCAGCAGCGCAAGAACGTGCTGCTCACCGCGCGCATTGATGGAAATTGGGTCGGAGGCTTCGAGGCTTGCAAGGATCCGGAGACGTGCGTTCCTTGCCCCTCCCTTTCTGTCGCGGGGCATCTGAATTTGATCGTGCTCAGGAAACTGCCCATGACCTGCACCATCCACCACAAGCCGGACCATCTGGCGCCTCCAGGGACGGGTGTCAAAATCTCCGCACCCGTACGCCTGCGAGCGCTTCTCGTCTGCGCGTCGCTGAGCCGGGCATCGCTTCGTAGGGCGGCCGCGCCGCATTTGTTTACACCGTTGAGACAACGGGAAGGTAGCATGCACCGCAGCGCGCTTCCCGACTGCAGAGCGCTCCCTCACGCGCGCCGCGCAGGTACCGGATTTTCGGGACGATCTCGAACGTGGGGAACACGTGCAAGTGGCGAGTGGCGGCGGGCATGTCGTTCAACCTGAACGCGGCGAGCACGTACCTCTCGGACGCGTGGGTGCGCGGGGGCGGGTGGAGGGGGCGTGGGGTGCGGGGCCGAGGGGGCGGGGGCGGCGGGGGCAGACGGTGGTGGCGGAGGGGGTCGGGTCGCGCTCGGCGGGCAAGTTCTCCCACGACATGGACCTGGACGCCCAGACCTCCGTCGTCTTCGAGATCATGAGCGAGTCCGGCGCCCCCTCCCAGGGCAACTACGCCTCCCTCGAGGCCCGCCCCCCCCCGCCCCCCACCCTGCCTCGCCCGGCCCCGCCCCGCGCCGCTGACGGGGCGGCAGCTGATGGTGGCGCGCTGCGAGGGGGCCTCCGGGGAGCACGAGGACGGGGAGGAGAAGGGGACGCTGCTGCGGCGGCAGGAGAAGTGCAGCGAGGAGACGCGGTCGACGGAGGGGGAGCGGAAGCGGCTGGCGCTGGTGCGGCCGTTCATCCCGGAGCAGATCGACCTGCTGCTGTGGGTGCAGAAGTCGTACGAGGAGGAGCACGCCTTCCCCTGCGACCTCGCCAAGGGCTACGGCCAGGACGTCGACATCATCTACTTCTTCAACAAGGCCCCCGCCCCCGCCCCGCCCCGCCCTCCGAGCCGGCCCTGACGCGCGGGGCAGGACCTCGAGACGAGCGACACGCACCACCTCGTCCAGAAGCTCGTCGAGGGCCTCGAGGCCATGCCCAAGGCCCGCCCCGCCCCGCCCCGGCTGCCGCGGGGCTCACGGCGGGGGGCGGCGGCAGGTGCGGCGCTGCTTCGACGAGATCAAGTTCGTGTCGGGGTACCTCACGGAGGACATGGACGGGCACCCCGACGGTCCGCCCCCGCCCCCCGCTGCCCTCGCGCGCCGCGGGCGGGGCGGGGCGAACGAGGGAGGGGCGTCGCGGGGCGCAGGGACGTGCTACCAGTTCTACCACCTCTTCCAGAACCCGATGATGGCGCGCACGTACAAGTACTTCTTCCTCTTCGAGCCCGACGTGCGCCCCATCAAGCGCTACTGGCTCGACGCCGTCTACGAGGAGACCTTCGACCGCAACGACTTCTGGCTCAAGGGCTCCGTCTCCCAGTGCGGCGGCGACTACGCCTACGTCCGCCCCGCCCCCCGCCCCGCCCCGCCAGCCCCGCCCCCAGCACCGCCCCTGAGGCGGGGCAGATGGACTTCCACATCAACGGCAACGCCCTCTACAAGCTCGGCGACGACCGCTGGCTCGACTACCTCCAGCGGGCCCGCCCCCGCCCCGCCCCGCCCCGCCCCCGCGCGCGAGCCTGAAGGGGAGCAGGTGCGATCCTTCTACAAGCCGCGCCTGTGGGTGCGCTCGGCGGACGGGTGCTCGGCGGCGACGACGGGCTTCGACCACTCCGTGTACCACTTCTCCCGCGAGGAGAGCAACTGGCACTACGCGCAGCGCGTGCGCAGCGCCCCGCGCCGCCCGAGGCCGCGCCCCCGGCCGCGCCCCGGCGGCTGCCGATGGGGCGGGCAGATGCTGCACCGGATCGTGTACTCGACGTTCGTGCTGAACCACTGCGTCTTCGAGTACCGCCCCTGGGAGCTCATCATCGAGATGCCCCGCGCCTACCTCGTCCACTCCAAGTTCTTCAACTACAAGGCCCGCCCCGCCCCGCCCCGCCCCGCCCCGCCCCGCGCGCCCCCGCCAACGCGCGCCTGCAGGACTCGTGGAACCCCAACGAGCACCTCTCCTACATGTCCATGCAGGAGCTCAAGGAGAGCCTCCAGAAGGTGCCCCCGCCCCGCCCCGCGCCCCGCTCGCGCGTTCACCCCGCCCCGCCCCAGTTCGTCTCGGACCCCCGCTGGCGGGACTACTCCTACCCGTCCGTCTTCCTCTCCTGGCTCCGCGTCAACCTCAACGTCGTCATCTGAACCCCGTAGGAGAAGCCGCAGCTTGTTTAGGCTAGATTAGCTGGTTTCAAAGAACGTCAAACGCAGGCAAGATATGTACTAAAAGAGACACGACTATTCTGTGCGAAGCGATTATGTGTGGCTACGAGCGGACATCGGATGGTGGCATCACCATCACTTCGTCAAATGCTTCGAGACGCCGCCGAGGATGCCAGTGATCGTGACTGCGCAGCGAACAGTGAGCGCACGCGCAGCGAGGGATCCTGCGGGATGGCGGGCGCCCTCGTGCAGCGGCTCACCAATAGAGGTGCCGAAAACCCGCGTCAACTTGGCATCGCACTTGACCTCGCGCTTGTTGGCCTCGTTCTGCAACTTGTGCTTGTGAATGTACTCCCAGACGCGCTTAACGACCTCCCCGCGGGGAAGAGGGGCGGACGTCCCGATGACCTCGGCGAGCTGCGGGGACGGCTTGAGCGGCACGAGGAGCGCCGCGCCGCGGTTGGAGCTGGTCGCCGGCTTCGCGGCGGCGGCGGCGGCGGCCTTGGGCGCCGGCTTTGCCGCGCCGGTCGCGGCGCCCCGGACTACTGCCATGATCCTCGAAGCGAACATCTCGTAGCGAATACGGCTAAATACGACGACCCGGGGAAGTGGCGCGGCGAGTCTGTTTCGCGTACCCGAGCAAAAGGTGTTGGGGGGGGTCAGGCGAGAGGGGTGCTCAGATTTGTCTTTCGCTGCTGCGAAAGCAAAAAAATCTCTGTGAGCCTCGAGCTCGAACGGTCGCGATCACCTCTGATCAATCTCCGGATCCGGCGATTCTCCACGTCGAGACTCGAGCTCGAGAGTCCGCGATCGGGACGTGTTCGAATTCGTGTTCGGCGCCGGGCGCCGCCGGCTAGCCGCCGGCTTGAAAGCCAGTGGAATTCGTTTGGGGAGCTGCTTGGGGTACTGCCTCCAGATTTGGATCGCCCTGTTGCTGCCTCTCCAGGCCTAGGTCCTCCTCTTGATCTTGATCTGCAGCCGGCGCCGCTGATCATGAGCGTTGCATGAGAGCGCGAGCGGCCGCCCGCGATCTCAGCTGCGCAGCCCTCGCCGAGTCGGCCACCCCAGCTCCAGCTCACAGCCGCGTGGCAGATAGCCCCCGCCGGCCCGCAGTCCAGCGAGCCCTACGACCTTGAGGCTTCTCGTTTGTGGGTTGTAGGATCTCTTGTATGCTGCAGGCTCGAGCCAGCCCGTTGCAGCGGCGAGCCCAGCGACTGACCGCGCCTCATCTGGTTTTCGAAACAGCAAGACTTGAAGATGCCAGGCTGAGCAAACAATGACCAACGATATCGGAGTCTACGATCCGGCTTGGCTCCCGCCCCAGAAACAGCCTGCCTTGTACGGGCGGCGGGCCTCGATCGCTGGCCATGGCCCTCCTCCGACTCCGCTGTCGCGGCTGGCCACGCCCTTGCTGGCCCCGAGCGTGCCGGTTTTCGATGGCTGGCGGCCAGGGGAGCTGCAGGGGCCGCAGATCCTCCACCTGGACGACCGCTTGCACTCGTCCGATTCTGACGAGGAGGCGGGGCCCGGGCCGATGCCTTTCCGCCGCGGCTCCGACATCTCGGAGTACCTCGCCAGCCGCGCCAGGCGCGGCGCCTCCGTCCCCTTGCCCCTCCGCGTCCCCCTGAACCACGCGCCGGGTGCGGAACCCCTTGCCGCCTCTCCGCGCGCGGGGCGGTGGCTCACGCCGGGGCGCAGCGTACGCGGAGGCTCCGGCGCACATGGCGGCGTCGGGCCCGCCGTCGGTGCAGCTGCCGCAGCTCGCGCCGGGGGCGCCGCGCTCGCTCAACGCCCTCCACGCCGGCGCCGCCTCGTCTCGGGCCGGCAGCCCGGCGAGCCACCGCGCCGGCAGCTCCGCCCTCGACCTCCGCTCGCCCCGCGCACGCCGAGCGCCGCAGCCTCGGCGTCGGGGGCGCGGGCGGCCCCCCGGGGCCCCGAGGGCGGCTTCCTCCTCGCCAGCGGGGCCAACCCCTTCCTCGCCGGCCCCGGCCACGGCTGGGAGGACCGCCGCGGCTCGGACAGCGATGCCGCCCGCCCCCGCCGGGGCCGCACGCGGCGTCGTCCTCTCACCTCCCGCGCACGCCGACCTTCCCGCTGCCCATGCCGAAGGCGCCGCCGGCGGGGCGGCTGCAGGCGGGGCGGGCCCGTCGCCGCGGCGGCAGGAGCCGGTGCGGGCGGCGCTGCTGAGGCAGGCCGCCGAGCGGGTGGCCCTCGAGGGGATGGCCAACCTCCAGCGCGAGACCTTCGCCGCGCCCCCAGGGCCCGCCCGGGGCCCGGCGGGGCGGAGACCGGCCGCTCCCCCACGCGCTCCCGCTCCGAGGGCAACTCCCCGGAGCCGCACCTCTCCCGCTCCGGCCCGCCCCGCGTCGGGCCCGCCCCCCCGCCGGCCCCGCAGGCGAGGCCGCCGGCCTCGCTCCAGGCGCTCGGCGCCGTGCAGAAGGCCCACTCGTCGCCCCTGCCGCCCCCGCACCCGCCCTCGGACCACGTCGTGCCGCGGGCGGCGTGGGGCGAGGTGCAGCTGCTGCGGCAGATCGGCTCGGGGGCGACGGCGGACGTGTACGAGGGGGAGTGGCGGGGCCAGCGGGTGGCGGTGAAGCGGTTCCTGTACCGGTGCGAGGAGTTCACGCGGGAGGAGGTGGAGCGCTTCCGCAACGAGGCGGCCGTGCTCGAGCGCCTCCGCCACGCCGCCGTCGCCCGCCTCCTCGCCGTCGGCGACCGCCCCCCGCACCTCTTCCTCCTCACCGAGCTCTGCCCCGCCGGCACCCTCGCCGACGCCCTCCGCGCCCGTGCCGACGCCGGCCGCCGCTTCACCGCCGGCGAGGCGGCCGCGGTGGGCGCGGCCGTGGCCCGCGCCCTCGCGTACCTCCACTCGCGCCAGCCGCGCGTCGTCCACCGCGACGTCCGCCCGCCCCGCCCCCCCGCCCCGCCCGCCCGCCCGCGCCCCGCCGACGGGCCCGCGCGGGCGCAGGTGAAGCCGGAGAACGTGCTGCTCGGCGCCGACGGCGAGTGGCGCCTCGCCGACTTCGGGAGCGCGGTGGCGCTGGGGGGCGAGGCCGGGGGGCGCGGGGCCGGGGCGCGGCGGGTGCTGCCGTGCGAGGGGAGCCTGGCGTACATGGCGCCGGAGGTGCTGCGCGGGGAGCCGGCGGACGAGCGGGTGGACCTCTACGCCCTCGCGGTGCTGCTCTACGAGGCGGCCTCGGGCCGGCGCCCCGGCGCGGGGCCCGGGCCGCTGCCCCTCGACCCCCTCGCCGTCGCCGAGGGCCGGCGCCCGCCCCTCGAGGAGGCGCTGGAGGGCCCGGCCCTCGCCCTCGCGCCCCTCATCCGCGCCCTCTGGGACGACGACCCCGACATGCGCCCCCCCGCCCCCCACGCCGCCCGCTTCCTCGAGGCCCTCGCCGCCGGCGCCAGCCCCGCCCTCTAGCCCGCCCGCCCCGCCTCCTTCGGGGCCCAGCCCCCGCTTCCCCCCTTCGTCTTTCAAGTTTTGTCCAGCCCCACCCCCGCGATCCCCACGCCCTCTGCCGTAGTACCTTTGCTTTCATCCGGGCCCTTCCCAGGCCGCCCCTTTTGAGCCCCCTGTCTCGGGGCCTTGTAATCTATTAGTTTTGCGCGTTGCTTTGATTAGTCATTTTGAGAGAGTATTTTGCCCCCTGACCTCCCCAGTAATAGCCTTATTTTATTCTGCAGTGATGTAGTATATATATAAGAATCAGACTCTGAGATGCGTTTTCTCTCGCAAGAAATGTGCGCCGCTCGGTTTTGTGCAGCTCCCTCGTGCGCGCCCCTGTGGCATTGCCCCGCTCCGTGTTGCGCGCAGGGGCCGGCTGGGGCGGGTGCCACGGTGCGGGCGGGGGCGGGAGGGCTAGGGGCGGGCGGGGCGGAAGTCGGCGACGAGGGCGAGGTGGTCGCTGCCCTGGACGGGGGACGGGAGGGCGCCCGGGCCGAGGGCGGCGAGGGGCGGCAGGGCGAGCACGCGGGCCACGCGGAGGGCCGGCGAGCTGAAGATGTAGTCCTCCACGCACGCCTTCAGCTTCAGCGCCGGCCCCGCCGCCCCGGGGGCCGCCCCCTTGCCGCTGGCGTCGCGGAACTTGGCGGTGGTGAGGGGCGGCTCGGCGTCCACGGCGCGCTCGTAGACGGCCTCCGCCCCCGCGTCGGCACAGACCGCGTACGCGCTCCGCAGCCGCAGCCCGTGCTCGTACACCCGCCGGTACGTCTGCCCCCGCCCCTGTCAGGCGCGACGCGGGGCGGGCGGGCGGGGCGGGCGGGGCGGGCGGGGCGGGGCGGGCCGGCCAGTCGGGGTGGCTGTTGAAATCGCCGGCGAGGAGGGTGGCGGGGGCGCGCCAGTCGGCGGCGGCGGCCTCGAGCTCGTCGAGGACGCGGGTCACCTGCCGCTCCCGCACCAGCTCGCACTCCTCCGACGCCTGCGCCCGCCCCGGCCCCCTGAGCCCCGAGCCCGCCCCCGCCTCGCCGGCCCGCGCGGGCGGGCCTTGAGGTGGACGACGCCGACGGCGAGGCGGCCGGGGGCCGGCGTCCCCTCCGCCGGCTCCAGCGCCGCCAGCAGGCCCACCTGGTTCTCCACCTGCGCCCCGCCCCGCCCGCTCACCCCAACTCCCTCGCCCACGCGGGCGGGGGCGGGGCGGGGCGGGGCGGGGGCGGGCCTTGCCCTCGGCGGAGCGGAACTCGAGGCGGCGGCGGGCGGCGAGGGAGAAGCGGGCGCGCTTGAAGAAGAGGGCGCTCCCGTCCCGCCCGTCCCCCTTCGCCTCGAACACGCCCTCGTACCCCGCCAGGGCCAGCTCCGGCTCCCAGAAGGCCGCGAAGTGCGGCGCGTCCACCTCCTGCCGGCCCCGCGCTGAGCGGCGGGGGCGGGCGGGCGGGGCGGGCGGGCGGGGCGGGCCTGCATGCAGAGGACGTCGGGCTCGCGCACGAGGAGCTCCTCGAGGAGCTTCCAGCGGCGGTAGCCCCAGTCGAGGATCGCCGCCGGCGCCGCCGGGAAGTCCCCCGGCGCCGCGTAGTGGTCCGCCAGCACGTTGTACTGCGCGCCGCGATCGTTACGGGACGCGCGGCAGACACCAATTGGACCGGCCGGATCACCTGCGGACATAGGACAGCGGCGATCAGCCAATGCGTACGAGTGACGTAGACAGAGCACCTGCATCACGCGGATCGTGCCGGGCAGGACGGCATCGGAGTTCAGGTGAGGCTCATGGTGCTGCCCGTCCGCGTTCACGAACGTCCTCTTGAGCAGCAGCTCGGCGTGGACCCTGATTTCGGCGCTCTTAGCAGCAGCAGCAGGCCTGGGCGGGCGTGTGCCAACCGGTCCAGCTGACGCATGGCTTCTGGATCGATGCGTATACGTAGCGGTTTCGGGGTTCTTGAAGGACTTGAGATGCAGCGAAGAACTGTACTTGCGCCGGGGCTCAGCCGAGCGACGCAGCAGCTGAGGCAGCTTATTCTCAGGCTTCGAATAGCAGCTGCACACGCCGGGCGGTCCGTGACGAACCGGAGGCTAACTGCTGAAGCTACGGTACCCCTGTTGTTTTTTCAGCCGCATCTGGCGCGCGTGCGGCTAGGTGCGTGTCTCGCGCCGTTTGCGAGGGTAGTGCCGCGCAAGTCCGGAGCGCGCGCGTCGGGCTTTAGCGGTACCGCGTGCGGCACCAACCTAACTGACTGGCACTTTCTTCTCAGTTCGTCCCCCGGCCCGGTCCCCCGGCCTCCAGGTTCGCGCGTTTGCAGTTGCTCGTGAATCGCGATAGAAAGAATGACCCGGCCCGTCGGCCCGGCGGCCCCTAGCTCCGCGGCTTCACCAGTTTTTCAACTGCCCGCCCTCCCCGACCGGGGAGCGGCTCGCGTGCGCTTCTTTCGCTAACATCAGCCTTGCAGATAGCAAAATGCCGCCCCTTGTACCGACAAATGGAGGACAGTCCGACAGCATCAAGCAGAAGAAGCGCATGGGCGATGAGGACTGGGGGAAGCCCGTCAGCGGCGAGTGCGGAGGAACGTTTGGCGTCCTGCTTCTTATGCTCTGCGCCCCCATTCTCGTCATCTACTTCTTCATCTCCCACAAGGCCTTCGATTGCTCTATGATCGAGCCGGCGCTCCAGTTTTCGAAGATTGTGGACTACGTTACGGAGCAGTACCGTGCGCTGTCGTCTGGCGTTCCGCGGGAGGCCGCGCGTGACCGGCACGCGCAGGTATCGAGCAGGCTGCGGGCTGGGCTAACATGCTCAGAGCTTTCTACATCTGGGCGGGCTGGTACGCGTTCCAGATCTTCCTCTGGTTCGCGATGCCGTCGCCCATCGCGTACGGCGACACCACCCCGAAGGGCCACAAGCTCCCGTACCGGGTGCGCCGACGGCTTCGAGCGCGGGCGCCGGCCGGCGCGGCGGCGCGTGCCGATCGCGTTGAACCTTTTGTTTACGACTTTCGGCACCGTCGCACAGGTCAACGGCCTGCGGTGCATGCTCTTCTCCGTCGCGCTCTTCTCCCTCTGCTCCTTCCAGCTGAACCTCTTCTCGGCGACCATCATCTACGACCACTGGGGCTACATGCTCGTCATTGCCAACATCTTCGGGTACACGCTGACCGTCCTCGCGTACATCAAGGTCCGCTGCGCCGGGCGCGCCGCAGCGCCGGCCGCGCCGACGCGGCGGCGGCAGAGCTACGTGGCGCCGACGAACGACGACATCAAGCGGAGCGGCAACGTGCCGTACGACATGCTGTGGGGCGTCGAGCTGAACCCGCGCTTCGGCAACTTCGACTTCAAGCTCTTCTTCAACGGGCGCCCGGGCATCGCCGGCTGGCCCCTCCTCAACCTCTCCTTCGCCGCCAAGCAGTACGAGCTCCACGGCGTGGTGCGCGCCCCTCGCCCGCCGGCCCCGCCCTCCGCGCCGGGGCGCGGGCCGAGGCCGGCGGCGGCGCAGGTCACGCCCTCGATGATCCTCGTGAACATCTTCCACTTCCTCTACGTCCTGGACTTCTTCATCGGCGAGGACTGGTGCCCCCGCCTGCCCGGCCGCCGCCGCCCCGCCGCCCCGCGCTGAGCGGCGGCGGGGCAGGTACCTGGCGACGCTGGACATCATGCTCGACCACTTCGGCTTCTACTACGCCTACGGCGACAACGTCTTCCTCCCCTACGCCTACACCCTCCAGGGCTTCTTCCTCGTCACCCACCCCGTGGAGCTGAGCCCCGCTGTCCTCGCCGCCATCGTCTCGCTCAACCTCTTCGGCCTCTGGCTCTTCCGCTCCGTCAACAACCAGAAGATGTCCGCCCGCCCCGCCCCGCCCGCCTCCGCGCCCCCGCCCGGCCCCTCGCCGACGCGGGGCGGCGGGCAGGCACTTCCGGCAGTCGGACGGGAAGCAGCTGATCTGGGGCAAGAAGCCGACGTACATCACGGCGACGTACAAGAAGCCGGACGGCACGGAGGTGGAGTCGAAGCTGCTGACGTCCGGCTGGTGGGGCATGGCGCGCCACGTGAACTACTTCGGCGACCTCTGCATGGCCCTCGCCTGGTGCCTCCCCACCGGCTTCACCCACATCTACGGCTACGCCTACTTCTTCATCCTCTTCTCCATCCTCATGCACCGCCGCGTCCGCCCCGCCCCGCCCCGGCCCGGCCCCCGCGGCCTCCCCGCCGGCGCCCCTTACCCGCGCTGGCAGCACCGCGACCACCTGCGCTGCTCCTCCAAGTACGGCAAGCACTGGGACAAGTACTGCCAGGTCGTCCCCTACAAGATCATCCCCTACGTCTGGTCCGCCCCGCCCCGCCCCGCCCCGCCCCCGCTTCCACAGCGCCCCTGACTCCCCGCCCCGCAGGTAAATCGACGCCGGGTGCCCCCCGCTGCAGCCGTCCGACGCTGCTCCGCGCCCCTCCCCGACTTTTTGGGGCCGCGCGTTTAGTGCATTTCGCGCCTTTCTCCTAGAAGCATCATTTGGATAGGTGCAGTTGTGTAATTAGCAATCATTACAGGTCACCACAGGCTCTGTATTGCAGTCTGTATCGAGATGTCCGTGTCCCCTGCGACTAGTGTGTCTTGGATTGCAGTGTGACCAATTACTATTCATCATCATCGGCATCGCATGCGCACTCAACAGGTCGGGCGGCTGCCAGGGGCTCCTACCCGTCCGCTCCTACCCGTCCTCGGTGCCGCCCTCGGATTCGCCGGCGGGGGCGGGGGCGGGGCGGCGGGTGAGGCTCCCCGAGGCGGCGGGGCGCGGGTCGAAGGCGGGGCCCCGCGCCGCCGGCACCGGCCGCTCCAGCGCCCCCGTCCCCGCCCCGTCGTCCCCGCCCTCCCCGCCCCCGCCCCGCCCCTGCCGCCCCTGCCGCTAGGCCCCCGCGCCGGCCCCTCTCCTCCCCTCGCCGCCCCCGCCCGCCCGCTCCCCGCCGCCGCGCGGGCGCCCGGCGAGGCGCCGGGAGGGCCGGGGCGGGGCTCCGGCCGGCGCCGGCTCCGGGGCGGGCCCCTCGAGGGCATCCAGCGCGCGCCCGCGCGTGATGCCGGCCAAGGGTACGGCGCCGCCCGCCCGCCCTCCCCGGGGCCGCCCGTTCCGGCTCGGAGGCGGGGCGGCGGCCGCCCCGCGCCATCCCTCCAGGGCGGCCGCCTCCTCGGCGGCGGCCTCGGCGGCGGCGGCGTGCTGCCGGCGGGGTCGAGGAAGGCGGGGGAGGGCGGGGCGGGGGCGGGGGCGGACGAGGAAGCGGTAGAGGCGGAGGGCGGCGAGGAGGCCGGCCTGCGCCGCGAAGAGGCCCGCCACGCCCACCGCGAAGGCCGCCGCCCGGTAGTGGTACATCCCGTACCTGCGCCCTGCTCGCCGCCGGGGCGGGAGGCCCTGGCCGGCACGGGGGCGCGCGCACGCGAGGCCGCGCATGCGGGTGACGAGGGTGAGGCCGGCGGAGTAGAGCTGCACCCGCTCGTCCGACAGCCGCACCGCCACCGCCCGCAGCGGCGCCTCCTGCGCCCCGCCCCGCAGCGCCCCCCCAGCGCAGGTCAGCTCCCGTCAGGCGCGGTGCGCGGGGGCCGGAGGGGCGCGCCGGGCGCTCGAGGAAGCCCTCCTCGAAGTGCACCCGTAGCCGCTGCGCCTCGTCCAGCAGCCCTGCAGCCCCGCCCCCCGCCCCCGCTCGCCCCGAGCCGAGTTCCCCCGAGCGGCGCGCCCCGCGCCGCGGCGCACCGGAGAGGAGGAGCGTGGAGAAGGCGAGGGTGCGCATGAGGGCGTGCAGCGGGCTCCTGTACCGCAGCATGCACTGGCCCCGCCCCGCGCCGCCCCGCGTCGGCGGGGCCGGCTGCGGGACGGGGCGGGGCGGGGCACCGGCCTGGAGGCGCGGGCGAGGGTCTCGTTGTCCCCGGAGAGAAGCTCGAGCTCGACCATGAAGAGGCCTGCGGGGGCCCTGAGGCGGCGCGGCGCGCGTCGGAGGGCCGGGGCACCCCGCGCGGCTCGCACCGGCCTCGCGGTTCTCCGGCGTCTCGGGCAGCTCGAGCTCGACGACGGCGTCGATCATCTGCCCCGCGTGCAGCAGCCGCTTGTGCGCGGGGCCCTCGCCGAAGCGCGCCACCGCTGTCGGCGGCTGCAGCGCCCCGTCCTCGTCGCGCAGCCTGCGCCGGACCCGTGAACCGCTGGCGATGCGCGGGAGGATGCGCATTCCGCACTGGAAGTTGAAGTGCAGCGGCCGCTCGTAGAGGCGCTGCGGCACGAGGACCCAGTACAGCATCGCGTACGTCAGGACCGCCACGGCGAGCATCAGCCCGATCTTGACGGCAACCAGAAAGCCTTTTCCGAGTAGCCGCAAGACGCGCCCCACGACGTCGAGGCACTGACAGGCGCTCAGATCGCGGCGCAAGCGGCGCTGCTCGGTGCGGCGGCGCGCGCATGACGCCCTGAGCGCGCACCCATTGTTGCGCTCTCTCGATCAACCCGGGCGTCTCGACCAGTGCAGGCTTGGCTGGCTCGCCGACGTCCGCTGCTGCGTCCAGCGAGTTCATGCTGGGATCGCGCGCGGGCCACAATTAGCCCGCGCTTATAGCTACCGCGCTTCGGGCTGGTGCTCGTTTGCGCCTTTCAGCAGCGCGAAGTTTTGCCCGGACGGGTACACTGCAGAATGTCGCGCCGCGCGGCGGCATGCGTGGGCGCGGTGCTGGCGGTGTTGCTGGCGTGCTGGCTTCCGGCCGCTGCTGCTGCGGAGCTCACAGCTGAAGGTCCGCCGGCGGCACCGCGCTTCTTGCCCAACGGTCTCCGACCGCGCTGCGGTCGCGCAGAGCGGCAAATAGAAGATATCACGCGATGGTTGACTTCCAACGGCGCCGTCTTCAACGGCTCGGCGATTCACGACTTCGGCTCGACGTACGGCTTCGGCCTCATAGCAACGCGCGACGTCGCCGTGCGTGGACGCATCCCCCCGCCGCCGCTATAGGCCTGGCGTGCGATCCGTCATTCCCGCAACGCGCCCCGGCGCAACTCCCGAAACTCGCGTCGATCAAATCTAACAGAGCGCTGGGCGGCAGGCGGATACCGCGCTCATTGACGTCCCGGCGGCTCTGTTCCTCACGTGCACGCCGGCGGTGGCGCAGCTAATCCCCCAGACATTCGAGGGGATCGAGGACTGGTGCCTCGCGCTGCGGCTCCTGCAGGAGAAGTCCAAGGCCGACTCCTTCTGGGCGCCCTACCTTCATATCCTTGCCGCCTGCCTGCGCGCCGCCCGCGGCCGCGAGCGCTGCCGCCGCCCAGCCGCGCGCCTTGATTCGCTGGCGCACGGATGCTGCCCGGCAAGTCGAGCGCGATGTTCTACATGACGGAGGCGGACGTGCCGGAGATCCCGAGCCCCGCCACGCAGCGTGCGCCCCCCACGGCCCGCCCCGCGGCGTGGCCCGACGTGTGGGGCGGGGCGGGGCGCAGAGATGGTGCGGACGATGCTGGCGGAGATGCAGCGGATGCAGAGCCAGGTGCTGGAGCCGCGCGCGACGGAGTTCGGCATCGCCCCCGAGCTCGCCAGCCTCGTGCGCGCCCCGCCGGCCCCCGTGGCGGATGTGGGCGGGGCGGGGCCGAGCGGCGGGGCGCAGGAGGGGCTGCGGTGGGCGTGCGCGATGGTGACGTCGCGCAAGTACGCGGCGGGGCTCGTCCCGGGGCTGGACTTCGCGAACAGCCACCCCGAGGGGGAGGCCTTCGCGGGGCTCTTCCGCGGGCAGGCGCCCCAGCAGGAGATCGTCCGCGCCCGCCTCGTCTCCGTGCACCCGCGCCGCGCCGGCGAGCAGCTCTTCGCCCGCTACGACACCATGACCGGCACCGACCTCCTCGCCAACTTCGGGTGCGCCGGCCCCCTCCCGCGCCTCGCCCGGCCTCGGGGCGAGCATGCGGGGCCGGGGCGGCAGGTTCGTGGCGGGGGTGGAGCAGGACTTCGTGCCCGTCGCCGTCATCACGGAGGTCGTCCTCGACCCCTCCTCCCGCGGCAACACCTCCCCCTTCCCCCTCTCCTCCTCCCCGCTCCTCGGCGCCCACCCCAAGGTCCCGCCCCCCCGCCCCCCGCCCCGCCCCGTCCGGGCCCGAGCGGATGCGGGGCGGCAGTGCTCGGAGCGCATCTCGCTGCTGTACGACCCGTCGCCGGCGACGCGGCGCGCCCTCGCCGCCCGCCCCGAGCTCACCGTCGCCATGTACTCCCTCACCTACAAGGCCCGCAAGGCCCCGTCCCGCGCCCCGCGCTCGATCTGACGAGGCGAGGGCAGGCGTTCCCGGAGCAGCTGATGGCGCACGCGGTGGCGCACCAGTACCGGTGCAGCGGGGCGATGCAGGCGGAGCGGGAGGATGCGGGGGCGGAGAAGCGGCGGCGGATGCTGTACGCCCCCGGGGACATGCTGCTGTACGCGCTGTTCCGCTGGGACGCGACGACCTTCGAGCACGAGTACCGGGCCCTCCTCTGGCTCCGCCCCGCCCTCGCCGCCCTCCGCGCCCTCCTCCCCGGCACCCCCGAGGAGGCCCGCGCCGCCCTCCTGCGCGAGCGCGAGCCCGTGCCCCGCGGCATCGCCGCCGCCCGCCTCAACCGCATGCTCATCCTCGACTCCGCCCTCGAGTCCATACCCCAGGCCCGCCCGCCCCCGCGCCCGCCTCGCGTCTCGCCGGCGGCGGCGCTGACGCGGGGGGCAGATCATGGAGAGCATCCTGAGCGCGCGGGAGGCGCCGGCGCCGCCCCCCAGCACAGGCGCCGAGAGCATGACAGAGTCCTAGGCAGGCGTCTCCTCAAAAGTGACAGTGCAAGGCGGGGCGGGGGGTCACGGGGGCGCGGGGGGCCAGGGGAGCGGGGCGAGGCGCTCGAGGTCGGCGAGGCCCTCGGGGGTGTCGACGCCGGGGAGGGCGCGGGGGACGAGCTCGACGCGGATGCCGTAGCCGGCCTCCAGCACGCGCAGCTGCTCGAGGTCCTCGCACTCCTGCAGGGGCGAGCGGGGCAGGGCGGGGAGGAGGCGGAGGAGGAAGTGGCGGCGGAAGGCGTAGAGGCCGACGTGGCGCAGGTAGGGGAAGCGCTCCGGCTCGAAGGCCCCGCTCTTGCTGTGCGGCACCAGCGCCCGCGAGAAGTACAGCGCCCGCCCCTGCGCCGTCCGCACGCACCTGCGCCGCCCCCGGTCGCGCGCCGCGAGGGCCCGGGGCCGCGGCGGGCCGCGCACTTGACGACGTTGCGGTCGTGTGCGGCGCGCTCGTCGCGCAGCGGCGTCGCGATGGTCCTGCGCGCGAGCCCGCTCGGACCAGGCCCGCGGCCGTGCCCCAGGCTGCAAGGTGGGCGCGCGCACGCGACAGCGACGGACTCGTCGCGCTCCTCGCGGAGGGTGCGGACGACGGCGTCGATGTGCTCGGGGTCGACGCAGGGCTCGTCCCCCTGCACGTTCACCACGATGTCCACGTCCGCCGCGCCCGCGCCCAGCTGCTCCACCGCCTCCCGCACCCGCTCCGTCCCTGCCGCCCGCCCCCGATCGAGCCGGCGCGACGCGCTACGCGCGCCTCGTCGAGCCTGCGCGCACCGTTCTCGCAGCTGGGCGAGGTCATGAGCGCCACGCCGCCGTGTTGGGCCACCGCGTCCGCGATCCGCTGGTCGTCCGTGGCCACGACCACGCGATCGGCCAGCTTCGAGCGCATGCACGAGAGGTACGTTTGCTGCGCGCACGACCCTCGGCCGCCCCGCGCGCCGCCTCGCGGGGGCGGCGCGGGCGCACCACGACCATCGGCTTGCCGCGGAACTGGGCGAGGGGCTTGGCCGGGAACCTCTGCGCCCCGTACCTCGCCGGGATGACGACAAGGGCGCGCATGCTTCTGTCCTGCAGCTGCAGCTCGGCCGGACAACCCAGCTAGCTAGCGCTCGGCCTACCCCGGCCCGGATAAACTTGAAAAAGCAAAATTGATCTTCATAACCAATACACGAAATCAAACGTACAAAAGCGAACTGAACTATCCTGGTGATAATAACTGCATTAAAACGTTGGCGGAGTACATTCTGCTGTGCAAAGCAGCTCGCAAGAGGGGCGGAACCCCTGTGGTGTACATGTGGCGCCGGGCCGCCGCCGGACGGCCGGGGCGCGAGTGATCATGAGGCAGGGAAATGCGGGTTGAAATCACGCCTTCGGGGGCTTGAGGGCGAAGCCGGCCGGCTTGAAGGATGCCATGCAGGACTTGGGGCAGATCGTCGGCGTGAAGACGATCTGCGAGGGCCCGGGGGTCAGCGCGGGCGGGCGGGGCCGGGCGGGGCCGGGCGGGGGGCGGGGCGGGCCTCGTCGTCGCCGTCGCGGACGAGGCGGTCCCAGTCGGCGTGCGTGGCGAGGAGGCTCGTGAACATCTTGAGCTGGTTGGTGGCGTACGCCTTGCCGAGGCACACGTGCGCCCCCATGCCGAAGACCAGCATGTTCCGCGGGAACTTCTCGTCCTCCCGCCGCTCCGCGCTGCCCGGCGGGCCCGCCCCGTCGGACCAAGGACGGCGGGGCGGGGCGGGGCGCGGGGGGGGCACTTGAAGCGCTCGGGGTCGAAGGCGTGCGGGTCGGTGAAGTTCTCGAACGAGGCGCACCAGATCGAGGGGAAGACCACCTGCCCCCCGCCCGCACGCACTCAGGTCGGCCCGAGGCGCCCCGGGGCGCGGTGGGCGGGGCGCACGGTGCCCTTCTTGGCGACGTAGCCGTCGCTGCCGAGGGGCGTGTCGCGCACGGCCTCGTGGGGCACCATCGTCGCCGGCGGGCGGTACCGCAGCACCTCCTTCACCGCCATCGTCATGTACTCCATCTCGTTCAGCGTCTCCAGCGTGAACGCCTCGTCCTGAGGCCTCAGCCGCGCGTTCTCCTCCCGGATCCGTTGCTGCGCTCGCAGCTCGGCGGGGTGGCCCTGGCGGCGGCGGCGGCGGGCGGGGCGGGGCGGGGCGGACGAGGACTTCGGGGTGCTTGTGGAGGAGGGTCACCACCCACACCAGCGACGACGTCGACGCGTCCTGCCTCCCCGCTCGGCCGGCGTGGGGCGGGCCAGGGGCGGGGCGGGGCAGGGCACCTGGCTGGCAAACATGAAGGCCATCAAAGTAAAGGAGACGGTCTCGAGCTGCTCCTCCGTGAGCCTCTTTTCCCCCGTCTTCTTCTCCGCCCCCGCCAGGATCTCCTGCATCCAGATGTCCAGCACGCCCTGCCCCGCCCCGTCAGCCCCGCATCGGCCGCCCGCCCCGCACGCCTCAGGGAGGCGGCGCGCACGAAGGGCTCCTCGCCGCGTTGCATGCGGGAGTAGGAGGTCTGCGCGATCTCCTTCAAAATCCTGATCAGCCGCTCCCGTGCCTTCACCTGCACCCCGAGTCGGCCCCCGCCGCCGCCGACGACGCCGACGCGTCGCAAAACGAGGCGGAATGCGGACCGACTTGTTGAGCTGGGTGCCGGGGAGGTTGATGGGAAGGCAGAGGAAGCCGCGGTTCATCTCGTAGTACATGTCCGCGATCTCGCTGCGAGTCGCCTCCGCGACGTGCGGGCCTGCGAGGACGGCGACGCGCGGCACGTCGGCTGCAGTGGCGCGCGGCGGCGGCGGCGGCGGCGGCGGCGGCGCACCGACGAAGACCTGGATCGAGGTGTTCATCGTTGCGTCGCGTGCGAGCGGGCGAAACTCCTGCCGAGCGAATTATAAAAAATTAAAGCACGCGGCTGGCGGCGGCGGCGGCGACGGTCGGCGCGGACCGTGGGCTCCTTGACGGTCTCGGTCCACTTCGCGATGAACTGGCGGAGGCAGCGCTCCTGGATCGGCAGGTAGTTCGCCATCGCCTTCGGGGTAAAGAGCGGAATCAGGCTCGACTTCAGCGCCTTGTGCTCGTCACCCGCCTGCGGAGGCCCTCGCAATCGGATCCCGGAAATTTAAAGGCCGTCGCGCGGTAGCGCGGGAGAACAACAGCGCACCATGAACGCGACTGGGATAGAAGAAAGCGATGGAAAGAGATAGAAACAACGTTAGGAAAAAGAAACGCTGGCGGCCAGTGTCAGGCGCCCGATCGACCGACACGCACTCGTCTTCTTCGTCAGGATCTTTAGTGCGTTGAGCGACAGGAACGGTACGAACGCAGCGCTGGAGAGAATCTTTCGCGAGTTTTCAGAGTCGCGGCTGTGGATGAAAACCTTCCCGAGAACGTAAGCCCACGCCAGAGGTCCTGCGCATGCGTGTGAAGCCGCGCTTAACGGCGGCCACGTGAGCAAGCTTACCCTTCTCGGCCATCCTCTCGTAGAACTCCCACGGACCCCTGGGGCGAACCGCCAGCTAGCATCAGATCTAGAGGTCCCGAAGCATCGGAGCGCGCACCAGATGAGCTCCCAGAGCTGCCCGAGGCCTGGCACCCACATCCGAGGACCCGGAAGCATCTGTGCATAATGCCTGATACCCACGCGCTCCACCGCAGCGAGGGCAGCCAGACCCGCCGCCGCGCCGCCGGCAATCAAGCCGGCCTTCGACGACACGCCCTCCAGCTGCATCGGCGTCAGCTCTGAGTAAGCGGTGACACTGCAGAGCCGCGTCGCATATGCACATGCGCAGCGCACCACCATCGCGGCTTCTTGACGTCCTCCCGCTAGACGATAATCACGCACCCCACTTACCTCACGTTCCCTCGGAGCTTCTTCCCCCCCCCTCCTTCTGCAATCTTTACCCCGGCCGGCGCTGGCGGGCGCTGGTCAAACAACGTGCACGTGAAATTTCACCCTGGTGCGCCTCGCTTCGCGATCGTCTCAACAGAGCTGAGTACGTGCAATGCTAAACAAGCCGCTAGCGCTGGAACTTCGGAAAAGAATCGCGATCGGAAGGTCTCTAAGAGCGAACTTCTGAAGCGCGCAATTCAAGCGGCAATTGCAATCGGCGCGCGTACCGCGTCGACGTCCGCACGCTTTTATCGCTGAGGACATAATGACGCGCGACGGCATGCGCAAGCGGACCCTCGCGGCTTCGAGCGATGGGCCCTGCGCAGCGAATTCGAAGCGCAGGCGCGGCCAACTTTCTGCTTCGAGCGCCGCTGCGGTGCGTACTGCATCCGATCCTTTGCCCGGGGCGCGGTCGTTGTCGCTGACGATCGCGCCCTGCGCATGCGCATGCAGCTGCAGGAGAATTCGAAGCTTAAGGCGCCTTTGGCAGCTTTTCAATCGGAAGAAGCGCCCTCGCCAATTGTGTTGCTCCCCGACGAGCTGCTCGTGAAGATCCTGCGGGCCGTGGCACGAAAGGTAGGCGCGCGCCCGATGCACGCTCTGACGCTTTAGTATATATTAGCTAGCGCTATAGTAGCTGAGCTAGAGCAAGCGCGCTCGCGCTGACTCGGAACTGGGCCGGGGCCATGGCCACCGCGGCCGCGCGCAGCTTCCATTGATTGAAGGCGGCCGTCGTTGGACCGCGGCGCTGCGCGAGGTACACGCGCTCCGCGCCGTCTGCAAGCGCTTCAAGGAGGCGATCGACGCGGCGGGCGGGCCGCTCGCGCTCTTCGAGTTCGTCGGCTGGATCTCCGTTGTCGAGCGCTGGCTGGCGGGCCTCGAGGGCGGCGTCGACGCGTTCCTCGCGGAGCGCGCGCCGCGCCTCAACGGCCTCCGCGAGGTCACGGTCAACGCGAACGGCAAAGTCAACCATGGGGCCCGCTTCCTCGCCGCCCTCCCTTGCTGGCCCTCCCTTGTCTCCCTCCGCCTCCTCTCCCTTCCCCCGGGGGCCACGGGCGAGCTCCGGGCCTGCCTCGACGCCCTCGCCGCCGTCCCGGCCGCCAAGCTGAGCCTTCACTACCTCAGGGCCTGCCGCGCCTGCCGCTGCTGCCCTGGCGCCGCTCGCGCCGCCTCACATTCAAGTATTTCCGCGCAGGTGAATGTCGGTGACATGCCTCAATATTGCGAGGAGGCCTCTACTCTGCTCGGGGCGATTGTCCGCCGCTGCGCCCCGTCGCTCCACACCCTCGAGCTGACGGGGATCGTCTTGGACGGTACTCCCTTCCGGTTCCCTCGCCCTCGAATACACGCCGCGCTGATGGGTGCGCAGGCTGCTGGGAGGACCTGCTCCTGGTGGCGGGCCTGCGCAAGCTGCAAATCAGCTGGTTGCCCCGCCCCGTCGCGCTCGGCGGCCTGGAGCGGAGCGGGGCCGCCGCCACCCTCGAGACCCTCTACATCTCGAGCGACGTTTACGACCATTTCGCGGGGCCTGGCGGGCCGGGCTCGGCCCGCGCCCTCGCCGCCCTGCCGGCCCTCTCCAGTCTGACCATTGATAATGATATGTACGCGTTCAGCGCGGTCTCCGAGCGGCCCCCGCTCCCCCCACCCCCCGCCGGCTCCTTCCCCCCCCTGCGGGTTCTCACCCTCAACGGCCGCTTCACGCGCTCCGACTGGTGGGCCGCCGCCCTCGCCTCGAGATCCCGCGCCGGCGCGGCCCTGCGGGAGGTGCGATGCGCACGCTCTGCCCCCTCACGCCGCCCACACGCGCCCCGCGCTGCTTAAACTAGGGAGGGTGGACGGCGCTGGTCGCGTTTTGGAGGCCCTTCAGTTCTCCGGCCCGCACACCTCCCTCCGCTCCCTCTCCTTCGCTCGTTGCCCCTTCGGAGCGGACGACGCCCCCAGCCTCGCCGGCCTCCTCGCCGCCTGCCCCGCCCTCTGGTGCCTCTCCGTACGGGACTGCGACGAGGTGACCCCCGCCCCCGCGCCCCATTCGAGAGGCTTCCGCTGACGCATCCCGGCGCCCTCGCGGGGTTCAGCTCACAAAGAGCGCGCTTTCGCACCCCTCTCCGGACCCCCCCCCCCCCCCCCCCCCCCCCCCCCCCCCCCCCCCCCCCCCTCCGACCTCCGCCCGGCCTGAGCGCAGCGGCAGGTTCCTAGCGGGCGGGGGCGCTACGGGGGCGGCGGGGCCGAACCTGGTGCGGGAGCTGAAGGCCCGTGGGGCGCGCGTGTCGACGTCGTGAACGTCTGGCCGCCCCTGGAGCCCGGCCGCCTCGGAGAGGAGAGGAGAGGAGATCGGCTCCGTGTACAGCAGCAGCAAGGGCGGCGAGGCCTAGGTAGCTGCAGGAGCCCGCCCCGAGTGCGGGGGGGTGGCACAGCGGGCAGCGGTGCGGCGTGCCGCAGTTCCAGGGCGTCGGGGCCCAGGCCTGCTAGCCTACAAGTTACAACTTAGCCTCCCACAGTAGTATCATAGTATACACGTACAGCTTGAGCTCAGCGGCTTGCTTATGACCCGATTGTCATCATGGCCCAGTCACTGAGTGGCATCTCATAGCTGGCTGGGCCCCGCGGCCCCAAATGCGATGATCGGCTGAGATTAGACTTCCGAAGTTTCAAGTTTCGAAGTTCGGTTCCGATCCGATGATCGCCGCCGCCGAATTGCCAAGTTGCAAGCCTGATCATGATAAGTGGTCACGATTAACTAGTAAGCCCGATTAAGCCTTGAAGCTGGTGATGAGGCCGAGGCTCAGAGAATGCGGTGCCGCGCCGGGGCGGGGCAACTTGGCAAAATGTGGTGAAGTGCCCCACCCCAACGCAGTCCCGGGTCCCCCCCGGGCCCCGGCCCCAGCCCGTGTGCTCCTAAGGGCCCCGGCCCCGGCCCGTGTGCTCCGAAGTCTCGCGAAGCTTCGAGTTCCCGCGCTACGCGCACGAAAGCGAGCTGTGGGCGCCGTGGATGCTATGGTGGCGAGAGAGGGCGTGGGGGAGGGGCGGGGCGGGGCGGGGCCTAGCGGCGGGCGGGGGCGGCCTGCTGGAGGAGGGCGTCGAGGGAGGCGGGGGCCCACTCGGTGTCCCCCTTGCGCCCCACGTAGGCGATGTCCTCCGCCACGATGATGTGCACCGCCCTGCAGCGCCCCCCCGTCAGCCGCCCGCCCCGTGCCCCCCGAGCCGCCCGGCGGGGGCCCTCGCGCGCACCCGAAGGCGAAGATGGGCTTGCCGCTGGCGGAGCGGCGGCCGGTGGGGAGGAAGGTGATGTCGTGCTCCGCCGCCGCCCGCTCCACGACGTCCCGGAACGACGCCCGCGGCTCCGCCCCGGGCCGCCCCGCCGGCACCTCCAGCCGCGGCCGCCCCGCCCCGCCCCGCCGCGGCCCCTCCGACGGCGGCGGCGGCGGGGGGGCGGCGGCGGCGGGGCGGCGGGGAAGCCGCCGACAGCCCCGACGGGCGCTCCGGGGAAGACCTGCAGGCGAAGGGATGAGGAGGGGGCGGGGCGGGGCGGGGCAGGGCGGGGGCGCGGACGAAGGAGGGGTCGGGCGGGGGGGCGAGCTCGGGGCGGGGCGGGGCGTCGGGGTCGGAGACGGCGTCGTTCATGAGGTCGAGGGCGCGCGTCAGCCACGCCCGCGCCGCCTCCGTCTCGGCGACGGCCGCGGGGAGCTGGGCCTTCCAGCCCATGTACCACGCCGTCACCTCCTCGAAGTTGGGGCGCTGCGCGAGCCACCCGTAGAGCACGCGGTACCACTTGGGGAAGAACTCGGCGTCCAGCAGGCCCGCCAGCATGCCCACCGGCATGAGGTCCGCCCAGGCGGTCACCCAGTGGAAGGGCTCGAGGTACTGCTCGAAGGGGTTGATGGGGAAGTCGCGCAGCAGCAGCGCCAGCTTGGGCAGCACGGCGGCGCGCAGCAGGGCCTCCATCCCCTGGCCCTCCCACACCGTCCGCCACGGCACCAGCAGCGCGTGCGCCGAGCCGTCCGACGGGTGCCACGCGGCGAGCGCAGTCGAGAGGCGGTGGCGGATGGTGGGGTAGAGGGACTGGAGCATGTCGGCCATGTGGGGCAGCCAGGGGAAGAGCCAGGCGTGGATGGGGGTGGGGTCGGAGCGCGGGTCCCACGCCTCGACCTCGGCGGCGAGGCGGGGGAGGACGAGCTGGGCGAGCACGTTGGTGGTCGCCGAGGGCGGCAGCACGCCCCGCCACCGCTCCAGGAACGACACCATCCCCTCGCACTCCCGCACCTGCCCCCGCGCCCCTCGCTCGGCCCGGGTCGTGCGGCGGCGGGGCGGCGGGGCGGGGGCACCTGCCAGCCGGCGGAGACGGCGGCGCGGACGCGGGGCAGGATGCACTCCCAGACGAGCGCGGCGTAGGCGTCCTCCCCGCCGGCGCCGGAGCGGGAGAAGTCGGGGGGCCCGTCGGCGGCGGCGCAGAGGGCGCGCTGGAGGGCGGCGACGGTGCGGAGGACGTCCGGCTGCTCGGCGTCCTCGAGCGGGCCCCAGCGCTGCACCCGCGCCGCCAGCAGCGGCCTGGCGAGGCCCACCGCCGTCGCCCCCACCCCGTACATCTGCCCGCGTGTCAGCCGCCGCGCTCCGGGGGGCCGGGGGCCGGGGGCGGCGGGGGCCGGGGGTGGGGCCGGGGGCGGGCCTTGTACTCCTCGGCGTAGTCGGACTGGAGGCGCTCGAAGGTCTCGGCGAGGGCCTCCACGCTGAGCGCGCCCTTGCCCTCCTCCCGCCGCTTCCGCGCCCGCCCCGCCTGCTCCAGGTCCTCCCCCGCCGCCGCCTCGGTCGCCACGCCGGCGCCGCGCAGGGCGGCGCCGAGGATGTCGAGGACGGCGGTGGCGCGCTCGGCGCGGCGCTCGATCTCGGCGAGCTCCTTCTCGAGGGAGTCGCGCTCGTGCTTGAGGGAGACGAGCGTGTCCTGCTCGCCCCGCAGCCGCCGCTGCACGTTGTGCAGGTCCGACTCCGCCATGTCCACCAGCAGCCGCATGTTGTGCTGCAGCTCGGGGAAGAGCGAGGGGGGCCCCGCCGCCTGCCCCGCCCCCGGCCGCTGGCCCTTGAGCTGCCGCAGGTCCGTGACGACGCGCGCCTGCGGGCCCCGCATGTCCACGATCACCTGCCGCTGCGCCCGCCCGCCGTCAGCCGCGCCCGGCGGCGCCCGAGGGGAGCGGGGGCGGGCGGGCCTGGGCGGGGCCGGGGGCGGGGGCGGCGGCGCCGGAGTCGATGGCGGCGCTCTCCTCGTCGAGGATCTCCTGGGCCGTCTTGTAGATCTTGCGGCGGGCCTTGCGCGCCTGCCCCGCGCTCTCCTTCTTCCACGCCTTGGGCAGCGGCGGCGCGTCGGGCTCGGCCGGCGCCTCGGGGAACTCGCTCTTCGCGACGAGCCGCGCCGAGGGCAGCTCCGGCTGCTCGATCTTCTCCGACCCGCTGAACGCCAGCCCCTCGTTCTTCTTCCGCAGCTGCGCGCCCCTCAGCGCCGGCCCGGCGGGCGGGGGGCGCGGGGCGCGGGGCGGGAGCGCGCCTTGACTTCGATGGGGCGGGCGATGCCCTGCTTGCGGGCGCCGAGGCCCTGGCCGGGCACGTAGCCCATCTTCGCCAGCAGCTTCGAGCCGATGCCCTTCGTGTGACGCTCGAAATCGGCCATGGGGGCCGCCTCCTGCCAGTCCCCGCCGGCCGCCGCGCCCCCGGAACCGAGGCCGCCGCGGGCGCCGCCCTCCGCGGCGGCGGCGGCGGCGCTGGGCTTCTTCATCTGGCGGCTGCTGTAG
The DNA here is from genome assembly GCA_004431415.1 of Cyanophora paradoxa. Lineage (NCBI taxonomy): Eukaryota > Glaucocystophyceae > Cyanophorales > Cyanophoraceae > Cyanophora > Cyanophora paradoxa. The sequence goes on along the minus strand of QPMI01000252.1, from coordinate 59,222 downwards.
AAGCTCTGCGGGACGAACTCCGCCTCCTCCGCCTTCTCGCCCCCGCCCCCGGCCCCGGAGCTCGAGCCGGCGCTCGCCCGGGAGGCGGCGGCCGCGGCGCGCTGCCGGCGGGCCTCCTGCGGGTCGACGTTGCCGCGCCGCAGCGAGGCGAACGAGGCGGCCGCGCCCCCGCCCGAGCGCGCCGCCCGCTCCTCCTCCGACCCGCTGTCCTCCTCGTCGTCCGAGTCGGCGGCTGCGGGGCGCGCGTGAGGCGGGCGGGGCGGGGCGGGGGGCGCTGCGGGGCGGACCGGCCATGCGGCGGCGGCGCTGCTTGAGGCGCTTGCGGAAGTCGGGCTCCTCCTCGGGCTCGCCGCCCTCGAAGCCGTCCGAGTCGTCCGCGTCCATGCTGCTCCGCGAGCTCGCCATGCTCCCCAGGCTGCCCCGCGACCCCGACGCGCCCCCGAAGCTCGGCCGGCCCCCCGCCTCCTCCTCCTCGTCATCGTCGTCGTCGAACCGGCCCTTCCCCGCCTTCGGCTTGCCTGCGCCGCCCGACGCATCGGCCCCGCGCGCCGCCGCGCCCCCGCGCGGCCGGCGGGGCGGTGCGCACCGGCGTCCTCGTCCTCCTCGTCCTCCTCGTCGTCCTGGTCCATGCTGAAGCGCACCCGCTTCGGCTCCTTCTCCTTCTTGTCGTCCGGCCCGTGCGTCACCACGCCCCCGCTCACGAACTTCATCGGCTTGTACCTGCCCGCCGCCCGCCCCTGAGCGGCCCGGCACGCCGCCATCGGGGGGGCGTCGCGGGCGCACGCTGCGGCCGCCGAGGCGCCCGACGAGGAGGCCTTGCTGTCGTGGATGATGCCGCCGCGCTTCTTCTTCCCGCGCGACGCCATCTCGTCGTCGACCTCGTCCGCGAAGATGCCGTAGATTGCGTCCTTCTTCCCACCCTGCGGCGGTGTTAGCTGCACGCGGCGCTCTGCGCGGCGCCTTCATTCGCTTGCCTGCGCTCTCCGCTTGCGCTCCCGGCCTGAGAGGTCCGTGTGAATGAGTCGAGCAGGGCGACCGAGCGCGCGCCTCTATCGCTTTGTTCGGACGCGACGAAACGCACCGTAGAACTCCCCATTGATCCACTGGCCGTCCTCGTAGTCCGCTTCTGCGAGACGGACGGCTTGGTCGAGGCGCGGTGCCCCTGGAACCAGCGAGCGTACGCACCGGCGCTGAATGACGCGTAATTCTCCTCTTCGCGCCACTTGTCCTTCGACATCTTCGAAGGTGCGCCCGGAGACACCACTACCCGTCTTTTACTGGTCCCCCCTCCGACAGCTCCTTTGTCGGCGTGCAGCCCCTCCCAGTAAACGTTTTGTTTTTATCAACTGCAGCGCCTTTAGAGCTCGGTGGGCGCGAGCCGGCGCGGCCGGCGCCGGCGTGATGGAGGTGGCCGTGCCGTACCACTTCCTGAGCCGGCTGCTCGACCTGCTGCACCCGCCGATCCTGGTCAACCTCTTCCGCAAGGAGAACTTCGACGAGGCCGAGTGCGTCGCCTAGCACGCTCCCCGGAAGCGTATACGTATCTAACGCGCGACAGGCTGAACGGGGTGAACGAGGTGAACCCAGCGATGCGCCTGCCGGACCCGGTGCGCGCTGTGCTGCCAGCGTACGGACCGGCGGCTGACGCGCCTCTGGGTGCTGCAGGAGCTGGAGATCCTGGAGAAGCTGGTGGTGCAGATCGACGACTTCCTGGCCGTCTTCGAGCGCCAGCGCAGCGGGTGCGGCGGCAGCGCGGCGTGCCCAGAGGCCGCAGGCGGGGCGCCGAGGGGCGGGTGGGCGCAGGGCGAAGGACGGGCAGCGGTACGTGGAGGCGCTGCTGGAGCACCTGCGGATGAGCACGGCGGCGGACCGGAAGCGCGCCGTCGCCGTCGTTGAGGCCGTCACCGCCGCGTGCGCCCCGCCGCCCGCTGCGCGCGGGGCGCGGCGCGCGGGGCGGGCTCCGAGCGGGAGGCAGGTACCCGGAGCTCTTCAAGTACCTGAAGCGCTCGTTCACGTCGCTGGAGCTGCACATCGACGCCCGCCCGCCCGTCCACAACCCTTTCACCAACCCCTCGCCCACGCCCACAGCGCCTCCTCCCTCGCCAAGCAGCCGTCCCCCGCCCCGCAGCCCGCCCCGCCCGACGGCGAGCCCTCGCCCCGCTCCCCGGCCCCGACGCCGGCGAGCCCCCGACGCCCCCTCGGCCCCCGCCGAGGGCCAGGCCCCGGAGGCGAGGGCGGCCCGCCCCGGAGGCCGCGGAGGGGCGCCGCAGGGGGCCGGCGGCGGGCGGGGGCGGAGGGGGCGGGGGACACCGGGCCGGGCCCGCCGGACGCGGCGGCGGCGGCGGCGTCGGTGGCGGCGGCGGAGGCGGCGGCGCGGAAGGCGGCGGCGCGCAAGATGGAGGCGAGCGAGAAGCAGCAGGTCGCCCGCATGCTCCAGGTCATGTCCGCCTTCCGCTGTCCGCCCCCGCCCCCGGCCCCGGCCCCGCCCCCCGCGCCCCGCCCTCCCGACGGGGCGGCAGCGGCGGCGAAGGACCGGCGGCTAGGGGGGGACGAAGACCCGTACGCCTCCGCCAAGCCCGACTCCGAGAAGTCCGGTCCGCGGGGCGCTCCGCCCCGGCCCCCGCTCCAAGCCGACGCGGCGGGGGCCGCAGAGGCCGAGCTGCAGGCAGAGGCGGAGTTCTGGGCGGCGCGGGCGGCGGCGGTGGCGGGGGTGAGCGGGCTGCTGGACCACTACTACCTCTGCGCCTGCCTCCTCCTCTTCGCCGCCGGCACCGCCGAGCCGGCCCGCCTCAACGCGCGCCCCCGCCCCGCCCCGCCCGCCCGCGCCGCTCCGGCCGAGGCGGCGGGGGGCAGGACGCGTACGTGAGGTGCTTCCGGTGGGCGTCGGAGCTGGCGGCGCACTTCGTCGGCTCGAGCCTGCCCCTCTTCGAGCGCGCCCTCGACTTCGACCGCCCCGTCGTCAAGCGTCCGCCCCGCCCCCTCCCGCCGCCGCCCGCCGCCGCCGGCCCCGCCGCGAACCCCAGGCGGCGCAGTGCACATGGCGGAGATGCTGCTGCAGGGCATCCCCAAGGTGCGCCCCGCGCCGCTCGCGCCGCCCCGTGCTCGAGGGCGAGGGCGAGGGCGGGGCCGGGGCAGGACGGGCGACACGACGGGGTGCGGGCGCTGGTGCGGAAGACGCGGCTGCTCGACGGCCTCTTCTCCTCCCTCGACATCTACGTCTTCCCCAAGGCACCCCCGCCCCGCCCGCCCCGCCCGCCTCGCCTGCCCGCCCTGCCGGGCTTGAACCGGCGCAGACGGTGCTGGCGCACCCCGGGGGCCTGAAGTCCATCCAGGCGTCGCACATCGCGCCGCACTGCCTCCTCACCGCCGGCTACGACGGCCTCATCCGCATCTGGGACGCCAACAGCGCGTTCCCGCCCCGCCCGCCCGCCCCGCACCCGCCCTCCTCCGGCCGGCAGCTGACGCGGCGGCCTCCAGCGTGGGACTGCATGGCGTGCTTCTCGGGCCACCGCTCCATCGTCACCCGCGCCGTCTTCACCTCCGTCCGCCCCCGGCCCCCCCCACTCGCCTGCGCCCCCCGACCCCGCCCTCCCCCGCCCCTCCCAGACCGACGCCTTCGTGGTCTCCTCCTCCTTCGACCACACCGTCCGCGTCTGGTCCGCCCGCACCGGTCCGCCTGCCCCGCCCCCGCCCCGGCCCCACCCGAGGGCCAGCCCCAATCCGATGGGCAGCGGAGTGCGTGGGGGTGCTGGAGGAGCACGAGGACGCGGTGCTCTGCTGCGACGTGGCCCCCGGGGACCGCTGCCTCGCGTCGGGCTCGATGGACCGCAGCGTGCGGCTGTGGGACCTGCAGACGCTGAAGTGCACGCGCGTGCTGCGCCACCACCGCTCCTGGGTCAAGGCCGTCCGCTTCACCCCGGACGGCGCCCTGCTCCTCTCCGCGGGGCTCGACCGGGCGCTGGTGGCGTGGGACTGGCAGGGGGCGGAGGGGCAGGGCCCGCTGTGGGAGGTCTCGCAGCACGTCGACTACATCCTCGACCTCGAGGTCGGCGAGCCCAGCGTCCTCGTCACCAGTCCGCCCCGCCCCGCCCCGCGCCCCCACACCCCGGGCCCCCGGCCTACCTCCCTCGCTCGCTTACGGCCGGGCGCCGGCCTGCAGGCTCGCGGGACCACTTCCTGAAGATCGGGGACACGCGCACGGGCCAGTCGAAGCACGTGATGCGGCACCCGTCCTCGTGGGCGTGCACCCTCGCCCTCTCGCCCGACGCGCGGCTCCTCGCGTGCGGCTCCTTCGACAACTTCGTGCTCATCTTCTCCGTCGCGTCGGGGCGGCTGCTGCGGCAGATGAAGATCCACAACGAGGGGATCCTCGCCGTCCAGTGGGCCCGCCACTCCGAGGCCCTCCTCATCGGCACCTCCGGCGGCGCCCTCCAGGTCATCAAGCTCTAGGCCTACAGCTAGCTATAGCTCAGCGGCTAGCTAGGGCGCTACAGGTCTGGCGCCGCGGCGAGCTCGATCGAGAGCATTTGAATTCCAGTTACAGATCTAGACCAGCACGCGCGCGCAGCACGTCAGGCCCTATAGCTAGGAGTAGCTACAGCGTTAACGTTTGTACTGGTACATTCCGACGTTCAGCCAAAATTGAAGGCCGGGCAGGGCCTGCCCTCCCCACGCCGGCTCGGATCCGGGCGGTAACATTCTTGGTCGTTCGCCTAGTTGGCCAGCCAGAGCCCCCTCGAGGCGATAGAGCAGCTGCGCGTGCACGCACAAGTACACTTGCACGTTTTCTGCCGACCCGATACAAGAATCTCGGGCCCAGCTAGGCTTATCATTCGACGTGGAAAGTTGGTGAGCGATTGCACAGACGCCCCCTGCTTTCATTCTATGTTTCCGCTCACGTGAGATCGCAGCGCCCAGGTGCTTCGACATGTTGGCCTTTCCATCCCCGCCCAGCGTCGGGCACATAGCTTTCACCACGCACATGGCCTGCGCTGCCACGCGTGCTATCATGCGGCTGTCCCTCTCCACGACAAAGGTCCGTCTGCGCGCGCCCGCTGGCTTAGATCGAATTGCACCCCAAATCTCCGAACCTTTCCTGGCACGCAGAGCTCGCGGTGCACATCGACACTCACGTTGAAACCAATCAAGGCCAGGGGTGTGCTTTTTCCTTTGAATGAACACCCGACCCGCCCCCGATCTAAGATGAGGTTCGGCTCCAGGCGTTCGGAGGCGCCCGAGCTCTTTCTTCGGGGCCGCGCTGCGTTCCCCAACGAAGGCGGTTCCTTGCGCTGGGCGCTCTTTCATGACGGCCCCGGTGCGTACGATGCTATTCCGGTACGAGCCGGCCACTCCAGCGAAACTCATTCCTCGCAGTCGGCCTCGGCCGAACCGCAGGCGGCGGCGTCGACCTCGAACGGGGACCTGCGGGTGTCCGAGGACCCGGCGCGGATGCGGCAGATGCTGCAGGAGATGATCGCGGCCGAGATGCGGCGCCAGAGCGCCCCGGCCTCCGAGGTCGCCAAGCGCCAGCCCGTGCCCGCCGAGGGCCGCGAGGAGTACAGTAACCTGCCCCTCTCATCCGTCGTCAAGGTCTGTCCTCGTTGCTTTGCCGCCGCACGCGCTCCCTGCCACCCTCTGACCTTGCCCGCCACCACAGATCTTCGCGACCTGCATGTCCCCGGTCCCTCCTGCCCCCCTCTGCCTCCTGCCCCCCTCTCCCTCCTCGTATCCCTTCTCACCGCTCCCTATTTTTACCGCGCGCTCTGCAGAACTTCAGCATGCCCTGGTGCGCGGCCGGCCGCCGGCCTGCTTGCCGGCGGCGGGGGCTGACGGGGCGCGCAGGCAGATGAAGCGGCAGTCGAAGTCGACGTCGTCGGGCTTCGCCATCGAGGGCCGCCGCATCGTCACCAACGCCCACAGCGTCGCCAACCAGGCGCGCCACCTCCGCCCCCCCGCGCCCGGGGCGCCCGCTGACGCCGCCCGCAGACCTCGGTGCAGGTCCGGAAGCACGGTGACGCGGAGAAGGTGCGCCGCCGGCGCCCCGGCCTGCCGCGCGCGCTGCGGCCTCGGGGCGGGGCGCGACGCGGCGGGGGCGCAGTACACGGCGCGGGTGCTGGCGGTGGCGCACGAGTGCGACCTGGCGCTGCTGACGGTCGAGGAGGAGGGCTTCTGGGCGGGCGTCGAGCAGCTCGAGTTCGGCGGCATCCCCGACCTCCAGGACCAGGTCACCGTCATCGGTCCGCCCCGCCCCTCCCCGTCCCCTCCCGCGCCTGTCCGGGGCCGACGGCCGGGGGCGGGGGGCAGGGTACCCGACGGGCGGCGACAACATCTGCGTGACGGAGGGCGTCGTCTCGCGCATCGAGGTGCAGACCTACTCGCACACGAGCACCTCCCTCCTCGCCGTCCAGATCGACGCCGGTGCCGCCCCGCGCCCCTGCAGCGCGCCCCGCCCGCGGCCCACGCGCCTCACGGCCCGTCGCCCGGCAGCGATCAACAGCGGGAACAGCGGGGGCCCGGCGCTGCGGGACGGGAAGCTGATCGGGGTCGCCTTCGAGACCCTCGTCGACGCCGAGAACATCGGTGCCGCCTCGCCCGCGCCGCCGCCGCGCGGGCGGGTGCCGACGGTCAGGGCGGCAGGGTACATCATCCCGGTGCCGGTGCTGGAGCACTTCCTGGAGGACATCGCCCGCCACGACCGCTACACCGGCTTCTGCTCCCTCGGCTTCTACTGCGCGCCCGCCCCGCCCCGCCCCGCCCCGCCGGCCCCGCGCGAGCCCCGCCGCAGGGCAAACGCTGGAGAACCCGGACCTGCGGAAGTCGTGCGGGATGAAGGCGGGGCAGACGGGCGTGTACGTGAACCGCGTGCTGCCGCTGGCGGCGGCGCAGGGGCGCCTGCAGGAGGGCGACGTCGTCCTCGCCGTCGACGGCGTCCAGGTCCGCCCCGCTCCGCGCCCGCCCGCCCGCCCCTCCGCTCAGCCGGCGCTCGCCGCTCAGATCGCGAACGACGGGACGATCCCGTTCCGGAAGGGCGAGCGGGTGCTCTTCCGGCACCTGGTGACGCTGAAGTTCCTCGGGGACACGACGACGCTGCGGGTGCTGCGGGGCGGGGCCGAGCTCTCCGTCGACCTCCCCCTCGACGTCATCCGGCCCCTCGTCCCCGTCGTCCGCAACCCCGGCCCCGCCCCCCGCCCCCCCGCCCCGCATGACAGGCCCGGCCTCTGGCACGCAGCACATGTACGACCGGCGGCCGCGGTACCTGATCTTCGGCGGGCTTGTCTTCGTGGAGCTCTCGCGGCCGTACCTGCAGGCGGAGTACGGCTCCGGGTGGGAGTCGAAGGCGCCCGTGCGGCTCTGCAGCCTGGCCTTCTACGGGCTCCAGGCGGAGCCCGGGGAGCAGGTCGTCGTCCTCTCCCACGTCCTCTCCGCCGAGTGCAACACCGGCTACCAGAGGCGCCCCCCGCGACCCCCCGCGCCGCCCTCCCGGCGCTGACCCCGCCGCAGCTTCCAGAACGTGCAGGTGACGCACTTCAACGGGGCCCCCGTCAAGAACCTCGCCGAGCTCATGCAGCTCGTCTCCTCCTGCGGCGAGCCCTACGGCCGGTGCCCGCCCCGCCCCCCGCCCCCGGCCGCCGCGCGTGAGACGCCTGGCAGCTTCGCGCTGGACTGCGACAAGACGGTGGTGATCGACATGGCGAAGGCGCGCGCGTGCGAGCCGACCATCCTCCGGCAGCACGCCATCCCCGCCCCCTTCTCCCCGGGCCTCCTCGAGGCCTCCAGCGCCACCGCCGACGTCGGCCCCGCCGCCGACGACATCGGCGGCGACGCCGGCCGCATCGTCCCCGTCGACCACAAGCGCGCCGCCTCCCCCGCCCCGCCCCCCAAGCGCTCCGACCCCTAGGGCCCGCCGCAGCCGCGGCCTCCGCCCTAACAAGTAGCTTTAGATCTAGATCTGCTTAAGGTTTATGAACCCGCACCCACCTTTTTTTTGAACCGACTCTTATGCTCTTTACACGGTAGCTACGCGCTACGTGCTGGTACCCGGGGGATGCCGGGCCCTCAGGAGGATAGTAGAGCAGTGCCAGAAACGCAAGCCTCGAAAAACGAGGCGCAGATCCAGCTACCCCCGTCTGCGAGGCCTATCCTTGGAAGGCGGCCTACGCGATGAAAATAACCTACTGCTGGGGATCCTCCGGGGGCAGCCGCCGCTTTGGGGAGGTCGGGACATTTCATTTTGGCCTAGGGTGGGCACCCGAACACCCCCAATTGCAAGTGGGGGAAGGGGAAGGGGGTCCTTCCCCAATTAGCTTATCTCAAAGCGACCGCGCGGCCTGCTCTCTCGTCGCTTGCAGGGAAAGTATTGTGCATTGTGAATCCTGTGCCTGTCTAGAGTCTAATCTGCGCAACGCCAAGACATCAAGGCATGATGTTCTTCTGCGGCCTGCGCGACTCGTGGTCAGAGAAGGCGGCGAGTCCTCTGCGCAGGCGAAACCAAGCGACTCACACGCCGGGGAAGGGGGGGAGGTCCCCCGAGAACGGCGTGGTGGCCGTTGTGCTCTCGACGACGACCTTCTCCTGCTGAACCACGTCCTGCGTTCGCGGGGTGAGGCTGCAGGCGACATTGCGGTGCTCGGAGCGGCGGAGCAGCTCACCGCCCGGGCGGAATACTTGGCGCCGCGGTCAAAGTACTTCACGGTGAACGCCCGCCCCTCGGGGCCACGCGGAATCGACGCGGCCGGCTGGGAGCTGCGGAACGATGCGATCAGAAGCCGCGCGACTGCCGCCGCGGAGGGGCACTCTAGGATTCCACTGCTAGCGATTCATCAAGCTGCGCCGCTGGACGAGCGACGGCACCATCGCAATAGGCGCAGATGCAGTGCCATCAGGCGGCAAGTATCACGCGGGGGCGCGCAACGGCCCAGACGGTTCCATGACAGCATTGGAGGTCCCGGGGCGCACCCGGGGGCAGGGAAGCGGAAGGCGTCGGCCGCCATGGTCGTGGTCGGGTTCTGGGGGAAGAACATCCGGATGATCCGCTCAAACACGCCCCGAGAAGGAGGCGGGTGCGCCATTCTTCCAGATGGTGCGCTGCGACCGCGTGTCGACGGTGCTCAGCCGATGAGGGTACCGCCGCTCAACGGGGGTACACACACAACTGTTGATTCCGGTGCGCTGCAGCTGCTGCTGGCGGCCTCCCGCGGCCCTGGACGGCACGAGGCGGCTCGCATGTATTCTGCCTATCCGTGGGCTGACGCACGGCCCTTTCCGCGCAGAGACATTCTTTACGCTCTCCTGACCGGACGCCGGTTATCTCTCTCGCCTTCACAGACTTGAATGTGTGACTTGATCATCTCGGAGGACGACGATTCGGGCTCCAGTAGGTCCGTGTTGGCTCCTTTGAGCTCTCGTGATGTGCGGCGGTCCAGTTTCTGGGCGCTTGCGCCGCCGCCCGTCCTTAGAATCGATAGAGAACTGCGTGAGGAACTTTTCCTTGCCTCGCGGAGGCGGGTTGCCCGTCTAGATGGCCTGCGCTGCCGGCTGAGGCCGTCGCAAACCATATGAATTCTGGTTTTCCGGCGTTGATCGCGCGGCCGCGCAGTGGCTTACGAGGAAATCATCTACCGCGCAACATTGTAATCAGCCCGCAAGAACTATCAGATGACTGTCGCCGTCGGAACGGCGATCGGGTCCTCCTCTGCTGGCGAGGCCCGCCTGGATGACGTGCCCCGCCTTGCTATGGTCTGCCTCGCCCCTTGCTCCGCGCCGTCGGCAGCTGAGGCGGGCGGGGCAGACAAGGTGCCATGGGTGCCGCCTCTTCATGGACACCCAGCCCGCCGTAACCAAAACTTTCGGAGTCGACATGCTCTCCTTCTGCACCTTCAAGTGCTACAAGGCGTTCTGCACTGCCAAGCTCCAGCTTGAGGCCGAAGAGCAGGCCAAAGAGACCAAGGAAGTGCCGCCGGTCGTCGAGTCCCCACAGGTGTCCCCTAAGGGCGTTGGAGCCCGTGAGCGCCTTCAGGGTGAGCTTGCAGCTCTCTTCTTTCTTGAGGGCTCTCCCTGAGATTGGCTGCAGCGTTTTTCCGCAAGGAGAGACCTCTGCAGCTGGGGCGCACGCGTTCCCTCGTGAACCTCACGGCCCCTTCCAAGGAGGAGGCGGTGAAAGCCAAGGAGGACCCTATCGTGGTCAGGGAGGCGCTCGCCGACGTGCCGGCCAAAAATCGGATTCCTTTGGCAAAGAAGAACATCGTGAGGTGCGGATGCCGTCCTGCTGCACGATAGCGAGTGTGGCGCCGACTCGTGGGTTTTTGCAGGGCTCTCTCGCGTGTTGTCTCGGGCTCCAAGCTGTCGCAGCAGCGCTGAACCACAACTCTGCCTTCGGCCGGATCCCTCCACTCGCGCTGGAGCTTCTCCTGCTTCTCTGATACTCCCACCCCCCCACACCTCTGTTTTCAGTCAGAACCATCTTGCTCGCTATCATTCTACAGTAGTGCTGTGCCATCAGGGGTTCTCCCATAATTATCCCCACGCCTCGAATCCCTGTTTTCAGTTACTAGATCTTGCTCGCTATCAATCCTCTTTATTTTTCAGTAGAGCTGTGCATCCGCCGTCAGCAACAGTTTCCAAGGGATGCTTCGATGCTTTTTGTGCTTCAGTCACTTAAGTTCATTTGACATTTCTAGTTATCGTCGCAGGTGTACGAGGTCGCAGTGTCAATATAACCGCATGTACATCGATTTCGTCTTTTCTTTGTGCGCCTGGGCCTGTCGCAGGGAGGGGGCGGGGCGGCCAGAGAGGGGGGTACCTATACGTATCCGCTCAACGTGGTGGGTACGTTCGATCACACGCGCTGGATCCGGACCGGAGATGCTCTTCACCGCAACCGTAGCGCTCCCGCGCAATGGCCAGCCGGCCAGGACAGCTCAAATCTCCGTGAACGTAGCCACGTCCCGGCCGCACAGGAGAGGCTTGCCCGCGAGCACGTGCCGGCCGGCTGTCCGCTTCACAGTCAGCTGCGACGCCAGCGCTCCTGAGTCCTCATCGAAGCTGCGGGTTTTCGGCGCTGGCAAGCTCGCAGCGGCAGCCGCTGCGCTCCTGGCTCCGACGGCCGCCAGCGCGGCACAGAGCCCGGCCGCGGTCAGGGCCGCGGCCGAGGCTGCTCGGATGAAAACTGGCGCTGCGAACGCGGCCGCAGACGCGGCCTCGAGCGCGTCAAACGACCCGCTCGCGTTCTTCCACAGCGTCGAGGCCTTCGTGAGAGAGCAGGTGCGCAGCGAGCCAAGGCTCTAGTCCAGACGAGATATGCTTTATAACGACGCGTTAAGAGGCCAAACGCCGCCGCGCGCACCGGCGGGTCGAGCGCTGCCGTCTCACCGTCACGCCGCGCGCAGGCCGGATACGTGCTCGACGGCCTGCAGGGCGCCGAGCCGCACTACAAGGGTGAACCCCCGCGCTGTAGCTCCCGGCCGCGCGCGTCGAAGCTGACGCGGAGCGGCGGCAGATGCGACTATCTTCGACATCACGAACTGGATCTGGGCGACGAAGATGGAGCCCGTGCAGTTCCCCGAGGAGACCGTGCTCTACGCCATGGGTGCGGCTCGACCGGGGCGGCAGCCTTCTCAAAAGTAACGAGGGCGGGCAGCTATCGCCTCGGCGCTCGTCTACTTCCCCTTCCTCTTCACCGCCCTCGCCCGCGTCTTCGCTCCCGGCGGCTACGACCTCAGCGCCCCCCGCGCCATGTTCTCCAGGCGCGCCCTGCCCCCGCCGCCCCCGCTCCATCCACGCAAGGCGGCCGCTGATCGTGCGGCAGGCTGCCGGGCTGGGCCCAGCGGGCAACATGGGCGCACCAGAACGCGATGGAGTGCCTGCCGCCCTTCCTCGCGGCGGCCACCATCGCCTACATTCAGGTCCGCCCGCTCCTTTTCCTCCCCCTCCCATCCGCCGGCCAGTCCGCTCAGCGGGCGGGGCGGGGGTACAGGGCGACCACTCGGCGGTATGAGTGATATCAAAATGCAGACAACATATTTCCTCGGTGAAGACTAACTCTGAACCCTACAGGTGGCCAACTGGTGCGCTAGCATGTACTGCTTCGCGCGGGCGCTGTACCCCGTCTTCTACATGAACGACAGCCCCGTGCTGCGGAGCGCGGCCTTCGCCCTCGGCCAGTACTGCACCATCGTCCTCTTCCTCCACCTCATGCACATGGTCTAGCTATAGGCCCAGGCTAGGCCCGCCGCCCCCGCCGCGCCGCCCCGCAGTCGTAGATTCCGTGTAGTGTTTCAAGCACGTGCCAGTGCGCCCGGCCGGCACACTGATTTCGATTGCTTGCTTGGGGGTAGTTTGGGATCCCGACAGAGCGCTAGCTTCACTGGGGTGTGAGTGCACATGAGTGGGGGGGCTGCATGCGCAGCTGTGCGAATGATCCGCTCGAGCACGCCGGCCACGACTCCGAGGTTCGACGAAGTTGCCAGGTTGCGGCCTGCTCTGCAGCAGCGGAAGAGGACGGCTCCGCGAGGCCGGGGCATCCATAGCCACGTTCCCTCTACGGGCGCGCTCGGCGGCTCGGGGCGTTCGTGGGCTCTATCGACTGCTTGTGAGGAGGGCCAGCGGGGGCCCCGGCGACCGCCCGCGTTCAGTCGAGCTCATCCAGGCTCCCGTTCAGGTACGCTTCCCGGTAGGCGCGGGGGTACAGGACTGCGAGGGGGACGGCGTCAGTCGGCAAGGGCTCGCCTAGCCTGCGCTGTGGCGGACGAAAGTACGATGGGGGCCGGGGCGAGGCGGGGGGCGGGGGACGGCGGGGATCACCGAGGAACAGAAACCACCATGCCAGGACGGGAAGGGAGACGAGGCCCGTCACCCACGTGCACTGGTTGTGGAACACCGCCCACGAGCCGCCGATGATACCGCCGCCCTGTGCGTGCGCGGGACTCGTCAGGATGTGAGCGCAAGGGCAACGCGGCCTCGGGCCGGCGCCCCGGCGCGGGGCCCGGGCCGCTGCCCCTCGACCCCCTCGCCGTCGCCGAGGGCCGGCGCCCGCCCCTCGAGGACTAGGTGTGCCTGACGTGCACACCGTCAGAACGATGGTCCAGGGCTGACACCTGCATTTCAGAGACTGGGGAGTCAGTCTGCGCAGCCAGGCTCTAGCCTAGGGGCGCTCGAGCTAGCGTCGAGACGAACCATGCCGGCTTTTTGCTCCACACGTTGGATGGATCGGACGCGGCGAACACGCGTACGGGCCTGCTAGAGCTCCCGCTGAGCTCGGTGCTCGCACGCGGAGCCGCCAGCCGCCGCCGCGCCGCCGCCGCGCGGTCCGCGGCCCGCCACTCGCTCGCAGCGATCGCCACGCGCTGCTGGACTGAACTGACCGCTGGGATCGCGAAGGCCAACATCTTCGGTGATGCTTTCTAGCGCCGTGGGATCGATTCCGCGGCGGATCACTTTGACGGGTAGATCAGTTAGCTAGCGCGTGCCGCGATGGCGTTCACGACGTTCCTGGGGGGCTCCTGCGCACCGTCGTTGCGTCGCGCCGGCGCCAGCTGTCTCCAGCCGCTGCGCGCCCGGACGGCGGCGGTTCAGGCACCGCAGCGCGTGCGGGCAGAGCAGCAGCCGCAGCAGCCAGAGAAGAAGCCAGCGAAGAAAGAGAAGCGCGATCGGGGCTACGAGGTCTCGCAGGGCGGCGTCGGCTTCGCGTTCAGGAAAAAGGCGGGCAACAAGAAGGCGGCCCTGTCGTGCGCCCATGTCCAGCTGGTTCCCTCGATCTCGCTCTTACGCACAGAGCAGATTTGAGGAGGAGCAGATGGGTCCGCCGCATCCCTTCGATCACAGCTAGGCCCGCGCTCACGCACGCTCGCGCTCGCCAGTGAATAAATGGGTCGCCGGCAAGGGTCCGCTGCCGCCGCAGTTCTCCCGGGGGAAGCACTCGGCGGCGCAGCAGCGTGTTAACGCCGACGCTCCGGCGCCGGCGCCCGCGAAGGAGGTGCTGGAGAACGCGCAGGAGCGGCTGCAGGTCTTCGAGGCGCTCGCCTACCCTTGTCCCTTCATTTTCAAGGTGCGGGGGGGGCGCGTCGGCTGCGCCGGGGCGCCCCACGGAGCGCGCGGGGCGCGGGCAGGCGGTGGGCCTGGGAGGCGCGGAGTTCGCGCTGGACCTCGTGAAGAGGGTGGAGGTCGTCATCGGGCGGCCCGTGCGGGAGGACGAGTGGAGCACGAACGCCAAGGGCAAGTACACGAGCCTCACGGTCACCGTCGAGGTCGCCTCGTCGGACCAGATCTACCAGGTGCTCCGTCTGCGTCGCTCGCACGCGTTGGCTGATCGCCGCTGCCCTGCGCCCGCAGGTCTACGCATCCTTCCGCGAGGACGAGCGCCTGAAGTTCACGTTCTAGGCCCCGCTGTTGAATGGCAGGGCTCGAGGCACACGGCTACGCGCGGGGGCGGGCGGAGGGGGCCGGGGGAGGGCGGTGGGGCGGGCGGGGCGCGGGGTCGGCGGCGCGGGCGGCCTCGCGGGCGGCGTCGCGGGCGCGGGTCCAGGCGGCCAGCTCCGCCTTGTGTGTCTCCGTCGCGCACACCTGCCCGATGCTGCGCCGCGTCGCGCCGGGGGGCGACGGGCGGGGCGCGGGGCGGGGCCAGGGGGCGCACTGCTCGCGCTGGCGGCGGAGCTGCGGGGCGGAGACGGGCGAGAGGGCCTTGAGCAGGAGGGCCGCCGCGTCCACCAGGTTGCCCTTCTGCACGGGGCCCACGCCGGCCCCGGCCCGCACGGGCGAGGGGTACGCCCCCAGGTGCAGCTGGAGGGCGGGGATGAGCTCGCGGGCTTTCTCGTGGTACGGGTGCAGCGGCCGGCCCCGCGCCCCGCGCCGCCCCGCCGCCCCTTGCCCCGGTGGCCCCGGCGGCGCCACCGTCACGGGGCACGCTGCCGGCCCGTCGGCGGGGGTGCAGGGCGTGCGGGGCGGGCCGGGGCGGACCGCGGAGGAGGATCTCGAGAAGGGCGAGGACGAGGCTCTCGCAGGGCCACGGGGCCCGCCCCGAGACCAGCCAGTCCACAAGCGGGTACACGATCTCCGGCTGCGCCCAGAGGTCGGGGGTGCGGATCGGGAGGGAACGTGAAGGGGCCGGGGCGGGGCGGACGAGGGCGACGGCGGGGAGGAGGGGCGGGTGCGTCGCGATGAAGTGGAGCAGGCCGCAGCTGCCGGGGCCTGAGGCGAGCCCCCGGGGCGGGGCGCGGCGCGAGGGCGGGCACCTGACGAGGGCGGCCTCAGCGGCGGTCGCGTCGTTCGGGCCGGCCTTCACGGCGAGCTGCGCCGGCGGTCAGCGGCGCGGGGGCGGAGGCGGGTTCGAGGGGGGCGGGCCTTGGCGAGGAGGAGGGGCCGGTCGGCGGCGGCGACGACGGTGGCGTGCTCCTCGTCCTTGCAGAGGAGGAAGGCCACGGAGAGGGCCGCGAAGGCCGGCAGCGGCGGGAGGCGCGCCCCCAGCAGCCCGCACACCGCCTCCAGCAGCCCCCGCACCAGCTCCCGCCCCATCGCCGGCCGCGGCCGCCCTGCCCCGCACGCCTCGGCTCGGGAAGGAGGCGGGTGGGGGCGGGGGGGGGGCGGGGAGGCGGGGGCGGGGCGCGCACCCCACCAGTCGGTCTGCTCGAGGACGGTTTTGAGGGCGGTGAGGAGGGCCGCGACAGCCGCCTCCGCCTCCAGCGACACCGGCACCCGCGCTGCGCCGGCGTCACGGGAGGCGAGGGCAGGAGAGGGGAGGAGGGAGGGCGGGCGGGCCTCCCGGCACGGCGAGCGTGGCGCTCTCGTCGGGGGGCCGCGAGGGCGGGGCGATGACGGCCAGCGCCGCGCGGCACGCCTCCAGCAGGTACCTGCCCCCGCCCCGTCGGCGGCGCCGGAGAGGGCGCCGGGGCGGCCCGCACCCCCAGTTCTCCTCGCTCTCGCCGTAGGTGAGGCGCGTGGCGGGGCCCGTCCCGTCAGAGAAGGCCGGGGAGGCGGCGGCGGAGGGGCCCTCGCGGGAGGGCGGGGCGGGCCCGGCGGAGGCGGGCGGGTGGAGGGCGAAGGCGAGGGAGGGGGCCGGGGAGCGGGCGCGGGAGCTGGCGGGGCTGCTCAGCTCGACGAGCACGCCGGTCCCGGGCGAGGGGGAGAGCAGGCCCGTCGCCCCGGGGCGCCCCGCGAAGGTCGCCCCCGGCGAGGTCGCCGCGAGCGTCGCCGGCAGCGAGGCGGCGGAGCGGAGCAGGAGGGCGGTGCCGGCGGGGGAGCCCGCCTCCGAGGGGAGGGTCACGTCCAGCGCCGGCGGGCGCGCGCGGGGGCCCGAATCCGACCCAACGCCGGAGCGGGCCGTCTCGGGCTCCTCGGGGATGGCGCTGAGGGGGGCACTTCCGGCGAAGGGGGGCGGGGAGGGGCCGCGGGGCCGGGGCCGGGGCGGGGGCTCGACGACGGGGAAGACGACGGCGCGGGGGCCGGCGAAGGACTCGGGCGAGGGGCGCTGCCGCCGCGCCCCGTGCCCGTCCGTCTCCAGCACGAACCTGCCGCCCCGCTCCTCAGCCGCGCGCGCGGGGGGCGACGGGCGGGCGGGGGGCGGGCGCGCCAGGCGGAGGCCGGCTCGGGGGCGCCGTGGATGCGGGCGAAGGTGTGCGGGCCGGCGAACATGGCGAGGGGCACGTTCTCCGGGATGAGCACGAGGGCCGTCAGCAGCGGCAGCAGCGCCGCGATCCGCTGCGCCGTCTCCTGCGCCCCCGCGTCCCGCCGCGCCGCGGGGGGGCGAGCGGGCTCGAGGGGGCCCCGCACGGCGTGGGCGAGGGCGGTGAGGACGGTGGAGAGGGCGCGCCGCCGCGCCCGCTCCGACGTGCTGCACAGCGACACCTGCCGCCCCCTCAGCGGGCGAGGCCGGCGGGGCGGGGCGGGGCGGGGCGGGGACGGGGGCGGGCGGACGAGGGGAGGGGGTCCTGGGCGCAGATGTCGGCGACGAGGGCGAGGAGGGCGGCCTCGAGGCCCAGAGGCGCTCGGCGAGGGGCGCGGCGAGGGCCCCCGAGGCGTGCAGCGAGCGGTGCAGGCGCGCCGCGTCCAGCAGCAGCGGCAGCATCCCGTGCAGCCGCCGCCGGCCCTCGGAGCTCAGCCGCGGCTCCCGCACGGCGGCGAGGAGGACCTCGGCGAGGCGCGCCTGCCACTCGACCGTGTGCGCGCTGGGGGCCGCCCCGGGGCGCGCCGCGATGCCCCGCAGGCAGGCGGCCACGGCCTCGCCGACGGCCTCGGGCAGGCCGCCCTGCACGGCCGCCTCGGCCTGCCCGTAGAGGCGCACCAGGTCGTGGAGCATCTCGGCGGCCCGCAGGCGGATCCCCTCGGGGGCGCCTCGGGCTCCCCGGCAGCGGCCGGCCCGAGGGCGGCTCGCGGAGGAGGGCGACGAGGAGGGCGGCGCAGGAGCTGCCGCTGGCGGGGAGGGCTTGGGCGAGCACGTCGGGGCGCCGGCGGACGCAGCGGGCGGCGAGGGAGAAGAGGCGGTCGACGGCGGGGCCGGTGAGGCGGGGCCGGGCGAGGCGCGCGAGGGCGGCCTCGAGGGCGGCGGGGAGGACGGGGAGGGGGCAGAGGGAGCCGGCGTCGAGGAGCTCGACGAGGAGCTCCTCGGCGCGGGGCGCCAGGCCCGACGCCGGCGAGGCGGCGAGCAGGTGCAGCAGCCCGAAGGCCGCCGCCGGGTTCACCGCCAGCGCCCCTGCGCCCCGTCTCCGCGCGGCCAGGCGGCCGGGCGGGGCGGGGGCGCGGACCCTGGGGGGCGGGGGCGGCGGGGGCGAGGTCGTAGGCGGCGAGGCTGTCGGGGGGCTCGGGCTCCACGCAGACGACCCGGTGCTGCCGGCCGCGTCGGGCGCGGGGCGGACGAGGTGGGCGGGGGGGCCGGGCCCGGGGGCGCACGAGGAGGTCGAGGGCGGCGAGGAGGAAGTCGTCCTCCCGCTCCCGCCGCACTGCTCAAGGCGCGTCATGCCGGCGGCGGGCTCGGCGTGGGGCCGGGGCGCGCCCTCGGCGACGGGGAGGAGGACGGGGTCGGCGAAGGAGGTGTGCGCGGGGAAGGGGAAGCGGTACTCGCTCCCCTGCACCTCGTCCGCCACCGTCACCAGCGCCAGCCGCAGCTTCTGGCCCTGAGAGGGCGTGAGGCGGCGGGGCGGGGAGAAGAGGAAGAGGGGGAGAGGGCGGGAGGGGACCGGGGGCGAGAGGCGGAGGGCGACGCGGCGGAGGGCGCCGAGGTTGCCGCAGTCGACGTAGAAGGACTCGGCCTCGCCGTCGGGGAACGAGTGCGGGCCCAGCTGCAGCTCCCGCTCCCCGCTGCTCCCCCGCGCACCCTCCAGCGTCACGTACAGCGACGTCCCGTGCCCCAGCCGCGGGCCCTGCCCGGCGGCTCAGAGAAGACGAGGAGAGAGAAGGGAAGAGGAAGAAGGAGGCGGGGCACGGTGGCGGCGGCCTTGGCGCGGGCGGCGGCGGCGGCGCGCTCGGAGGGCCCGCCGGGGAGGAAGACGGGCTTGCGGGCGGCGGGGTTCGGGGCCGGCGCCGGCTCGGCGGGGGCGTGCGGGAGGAGGGCGACGGCGTAGGTGCGGTAGTCGGCCTCCAGCCATTGCGTGACGGGGTTCCACTGCAGGTCCGCCCCCGCCCGCCGCGCCAGTGCCTGCGCCCCGTCAGCGGGGCGGGGCGGGCGAGCGGGGGCGGAAGGGGCGCGCGGAGGAGCCGACGCGGGAGGTGGCGAGGTTGAGGAGGGCGCGGGTGAGGGCCGTCCGCACGGCCGCCGAGACGCCGGCCACCTGCGCGCCGCCGGCCCCGGGGGGGCGCAGGAAGAGGCGCTCGGCGGCGGCGTCGACGGCGCCGTGCTCGACGAGCGCGGCGTGGGCCTCCGGGGCGGAGGCGAGGCGCCAGAGGGCGTGCGCGGCGATCTGCGCCATGTCCTCCAGGTCGCTGTTCCGCACCAGCCAGAGCAGCGCCGCCAGCGGCCGGCTCGCAGCGCCGGCCGCCACCGCCCCCGCCAGCCCGCAGCAGCGCTCCCGGTTCTTCTCGGGGGCCAGCAGGTGGCTCACCGCGCCGTACAGGTTGATCTGCGGGGCGGGGCGGCGCGTGAGCCCGAACAACGGGGAGGGAGCGGGGGGCGGGCGGGCCTCGAGGGTGTCGACCATGGCGAGGACGTCGCGGAGCTCGTCCGCCGCCTCCCCGTCCCCGTCCGCCTCGCCCCTCGCGATCTCCCCCGCCGCCTCCGCCAGCGCCGGCACCGCCTGCTGCAGCAGGTCCACGCACAGCTCGAACGCCGCGTACTCCCACATCTGCCGGGGCGTCACCCCGAGCGCGCCCCGGGCGGGCCCGAGGGGCGGCGGGGGCGGGCCTCCTGGGCGGTGGCGGCCTCGGCGAGGAGGTGCCGCAGGGCGACGACCATCAGCAGCAGCACCTCCAGCGACAGCGCGTCCAGCGGCGCACGCTTCTCCCCCGCCGCCCCGGCCCCGCCCCCCGCCTCCGCCCCGGCCCCCGCGGGGCGCGATGTGCCCGGGCCTCGGGGCGGCCCGTGCGCGGGGCGGCTCCGGGGTGACGGTGGCCGGGCGGTGGCGCCCGCGGCCGGCGGTGGCGGGCGGCGCTGCGGCGCTGTTCGTGAAGGCGACGGGCGTGCGCGGGTTCGTCGCCGCCGTCGCCGTCCGCAGCGCCCCCGTCCGCGTCCGCGCCGGCGAGGCCGCCGCCGCCGCCCCGCGCTCCTCGCCGGCGCCGTCGCGCCGGCGCCGGCGCCGGCCCCCGTGGCGGGCGCGGCGGTGGTCGGAGCGCCGGCAGGGGCCGCGGGGTCGGGGTCCGCCCCGTTCACGGCGAGGTCGTACTCCCAGAAGCGGCACACGGGCGCCGCCAGCGCCCGGATCTCCGACACCAGCAGCGGCCCCAGCCCGTGGTTCAGCCCTGCGCGCAACCCGCTCAGAGCGCGGCGGCAGGGTGCGCCCCGCCCACCCGCCCGCTCACCCATGTAGCGCTGCAGTCAGACGGGTGCGTGAGAAAGCAGGCGGCACGCAGTGCGGGAGGGGAGGGCGAGGCGCTCACGCCGTAGCGGGGCTTGGAGGCGAAGGTAAGGAGCATGCGCATCATTGCGGCCTTCACGCGCGGCAGCTCCGTCTCGGGAAGGTGCCGCGTCACCGTCTCGAGCGCCCCGGACTCGGCGATGGCGTCCATGTGGCCCTGCGACCAGCTGAACGCCGCCACGCGCGTGTATATGTCGCACATCTCATCCTCCATGTCCTCCCTCTTCACGACGGACGGCTCTCCCCTCCAGCGCCTGAGGAGCTTCCCCGCGTTGCGCAGGTCCTCCAGCAGCTTGTGCACGTGAGATACGGACAGCTGAGACATCCTAGTTGCTCGGGAGTGCTCAGAGTTCAGCACGCCGCGCAGGCGCTAGAGCTGCAGACAGATCATGGCTGCGAGGGTGGGCCAGTAGTAGAATATTTCTTAGCTAACCAAACCGGTGCATTGATCAGGTCCTCCAGCAGCTTGTGCACGTGAGATACGGGCAGCGAGGACCATGGCCAGCGAGCGAGCTGGTCAGGCGACTGCTGGCGGAGGGCCAGCTACGAGCCGCTTACATGCCCGCCAAAAACATGCGGGAAGAGCTCTCCTGGGCCAACCGCTCGCCGGTGTCGCTGTTGCAATTCTCTACCCCGGTTTGAATTGCACGCTATACCCCCGAATAGCGCGCTCCGGCGCTTGGCGAAGCCGCGGGTCCATCGCGAGCTCCAGCGATGGATTCCGATGAGGAGGACGCCAAAGAGTGTCCCCTCTGCCTCGAAGGTGCGAGTGGCGATGGTGGCCGGCTGGCGGTGGGCTCACGGCGACGCGCAGAGCTCGACATCACCGACCGAAACTTCATTCCGTGCCAATGCGGCTATCAGGTTTGTGCTGCGGCCGCAATCGCCGCGGGCGCATGGCCCGCGGCGCTCACGCGCGGCATTCGGCCGCGCTGACGGCGCCGAGCGCAGATTTGCCTCTGGTGCTGGCATCACATCAAGGAGAACCTGAACGGGAAATGCCCAGCATGCCGGTCGCCGTATTCAGAGGACAAGTACACCTTCCGGCAGCCCGATGCAGCGGAGTGCGTTCGTCGCGTCTTAGCGATACTAGAAGAGCAGCTGGCGCACACTAAGCACTGGCGCTCTCCTGCCGCCCGAATCATCGGTCGCGATGATGCGCGGCCAGTCGCAACGCCGCCATCTGCCCTCCAGTCCGCGCATCTGATCTCTTTCTCGCGTTTTGCTGAGCAGGCTCGCTCGCATGACCGTGGAGCGCAAGAACAAGGACAAGTTTGCGAAGCAGCAGGCGTCCAAGGGCTCGCGGAAACATCTCAGCGGTGTCCGTGTCGTGCAGAAGAACCTCGTTTATGTCATCGGCCTTTCGCCGCAGCTGACGAAGGAAGATGTGCGCATGCGTCGCTGCGCCGGTGCCTCGATGTTCTGCGCGCTGACCTTCGTTCTGTCTGCAGCTTCTCCGGCGCCACGAGTACTTCGGCCAGTACGGAAAGGTTATCAAGGTGGTTGTGAACAAGAACAATGTGTATAACCCGGGAGGAGCCTCGGGCCCATCGTTCTCGTGCTATGTCACCTTCGCCCGCAAGGAGGAGGCCATCGCCTGCATCATTGCTGTCGATGGCCTCTACATGGAGGGCCGTGTGCTTCGGTGCGTAGTGCCTTGAAGCGCTCTACAGAGGCCCTCGCCAACCGCACACCACAGCGCGTCGTTTGGCACGACGAAGTACTGCAATCTCTTCTTGAAGAACATCAACTGCACCAATCCGGACTGCATGTATCTTCATGAGGTGACTCCGGACGAAGAGTTCACAGAGGACGAGCAAGTCTACCTGTGCGGTCTTGCGCCGTTCTCTGATATGCGATCGCTGCGCTGGCGCCTGCTCATACTGCTGCAGGAAGCCCGGCTACCACGAGCCGCCTCCGGACTCGGTCGGGATCACTTGGCGTGTTGGCTTCCCGCGCTCGACTGCGCCTCGCCACAGTCCGCCAGCTTTGGACTGATCTGCTCTTGTGCAATCCGCTTACCTCTTCTTGCAGCGTCTTCGGGGAGCCTCCGCCCGTCGCCTCCGCCCATCCCGCAGGACGCCTTTGATGACGACGAAGGGCGCTCGGTCCGCGCCGCGCTCGCTCTTTTTTTCTTCTCCCTCTCAAGTTGTCCGCGCAGGCGCCGAAGCCGGCCTGGAAGCCCGTGCCCGCGCCGGAGCCGATCGTGAACCTTGCGGCGAAGACCGACACCGTGGAATGGCCGACCCTCTCCGCCGCGAAGGAGGTTCGACCTATCCGCCTCGCGCTCGCTGCCCGACCCGCCCTGAGCTCCGCCCCCGCAGTCGAAGCCCAAGGTCCCCGCGTCCACCTCGTCCTCCTCCCTCGACCGCCCGCCCTCCCCCTCCGCCCTCCCTCCGACTGCCTCATGGTGCGCCTCCAGCCCGCCCCGGCAGCGCGCTCGTGGCGCTCACGCTGCGCGCAGGGGCACCGGGACGAAGGCCAAGTCGCCCGGCATCCTCAACAGGCGCGAGAGCGAGGACGACCATCTCGTGCAGGCCCGCCCGGGCGCCGTGCGCTCCCTCAGCGTCGAGATTGCCGCCCGCCCGCCTTCAGCGGCAGCCTCCGCCCCCGCCAGCGGCAGCGCCCCGCGCCCCTCGCCCAAGGCCGCCGCCGCCGGCGCCTCTCCAGCCGCCGCCAGCGCGGCGCGCGTGCCGGCCCCTCCGTCGACGCCGTCGTCGGCGAAGGGGGCGGCGCCGGTTGCGCCTGGGGCTTCGGGCGCGGCCGCAGCGGCGGGGAGCCGGGGGAAGGCGCCGGCGCAGCCGCTGCGGGCGCCGGAGGAGACGCGGGAGCAGCGGGCGGAGAGCGTGTCGGAGGAGACGGACGGGGAGGAGCCGTGGATGAAGGCGACGGGCGTGCTGCCGCAGCCGGACCGCGAGAGCCGCGGCCTCGGCTTCGGCTCCGTCGGCAAGGCCGACGCCGCCTTCGGCGACCCCGACCCCATCCCCCCTGGCAGACCGGCATCGCCGCCTCCAGCCCGCCCCCAAGCCCCTCACCCCGCCACCTCGGCCTCCTCCTCCGCCGCCGCCGCCGCCTCCGCTTCCTCCTCGGCACCCGCCAGCGCCGCCACCTCCGCCGCCCCCGGCAAGGCCGCCCCCGCCGCCCCGCCGCCTCAGCTGCCTCCGCCGCCCAGGAGCCGGCCGCAGCGGCGGCGGCGAGCAAGGCGGGGTCGGCGGCGGCAGCGGCGGGGGCGGCGGGAGCTGGAGCGGGGCGGGGCGAGCGCCGGGGACGAGCTGGACTTCGACCCGTGGGCGGAGTCGGCCATCGCCCTCGCCACCGACCTTCTCGACGACCTCGACGAGCCCGAGGCCGCCCCCGCCCTCCGCCCCGCCCCCGCCATCCCCGCCCCGCCCCCGCCCCCGCCCCGCTTTCCCCCAGCCCCCGCCCCCGCCGAGACCCTCCCGCCGCCGCCCCCGTGCTGCCGGTGCCGCCGTCGGCTGCGGCGAGCGGGCGGACCTTCTCCCGCTTCCGCTTCGCGCAGTCGATGGAGGACGCCGACCTCGGCCTCCCGCCGGGCCTCGGCGGCCACGAGGCCCCCGGCCCGCCCCGCCCCCGGGCCTCCGCCCCCCGCCGGCGCCTCGCCCCTCGCCGCCGTCGGCGCCGGCCGCGCCGGCATGGCCCCGCCCCGGGCCTCGCCCCGCTCATCCCACCGGAGATGGTGCAGACTCGGGACGGCAAGGCGATCGGCCGCCGCCGGGCCTCGGCTCGCGCCTGGCGGCCCTCGGCATCCTCGGCGGCAAGCCCGGCGAGGGCGAGGCCGGCGATGGCGCGAGCGGGCGGAGCACGCCGCGCGCCGTGCCCGGGCCCCCGCCGGGCCTCTCGCCCGTCCCGGCCTCGGGCAAGCCCCCTGGCGTCGACCGGCACCCGCCGGGCATCCCCATCCCGCTGGCGAGCCTCTTCGCCTCGGCGCCGTCGGCCCCGCCGGGCATCCTCGCGCCGCCCTCGGGGAGCATGGACGAGCACACGCTGGCGCAGCAGCTCCAGCAGCAGCACCTCCACCAACTCCACGCCCAGCAGGCCCAGCAGCAGCAGGCCCAGCAACAGCAGGCACAGCAGCAGCAGGCCGCCGCCGCCGCCGCAGCCGCCGCCGCAGCCGCAGCCGCCGCCTTTGCCGCGCAGCAGCAGCAGCCGCAGCCCGGGCCCTTCGGGCTCCCGCTGCCGCCCCTCGGCGCGAACCTCGCGAGCCTCGCGTTCGTGGCCCAGCAGCAGATGCAGCAGCAGCAGCAGCAGCAGCAGGCCCAGGCCCAGGCCGCTGCCATGGAGCAGCGCTTCGCCCACATGCACGCCGCCGCAGCCGCAGCGGCCGCCGCCGCCGCCGCGCAGGCGCAGCAGCAGCAGGCACAGCAGCAGGCGCAGCGTGCGGGGCAGGGCGAGAGCGCTGTCGATGTCCTGCGCGCCCTCCTCCCCGAGGTGAACATCAGCGTCGGCTCGGCGCCGGCTCCGTGGGAGTCCCACCCGCAGAGCGAGGAGGCGCAGCGCCAGCGCGCGCAGGCGCAGGCGCAGGGCGCCGGCAAGCCGCCGCATCTGAGCTCGCCCCCGCCGGCGGCCGCCGGGGGGAAGCCGCCGGAGGAGAACAACATCGTGCAGAGCCTGCTGAACATGCTGCAGGCCTCGGCCAGCAGCGCCTCGGGCGGCGGCGGCTCGCCCGGGGCCCCCTGGCACGGCGGCGCCCCGGGCGCCGGCGGTCTCCCGCCCTCCCTCCTCGGGGCGCCCCTACAGGGCTTCGGGCTCGGCGGCGGCCCCGGCTCGCTCCTGGGCGGGGGCCTCCCCCCGCGCCCCCCCGAGGGCGGCATCCTCTGGTCGCCGCCCCCGCTGCTCGCCCCGCAGCCGCAGGGCGGGCAGGGCCAGGGCCAGCCGCAGCCGCAGCAGGGCCAGCAGCAGGGCCAGCAGCAGGGCGGCTCGCAGAAGGCCAGCAAGTCCGGCGGCCAGCAGACCTCCGCCGGCGGCGCCGTGCTGCCCACTCCCACATCCCTCCTGCCCACCCCTCCCGGCCCCCATCCCGAGGGTGCGACCCCCAGCTGCCCCGCCGTTTGAGTATTCTCGCTGACCGCGACCGGCAGGCATGCGCAAGGGCGCTGGCGCGCCGGCCGGCGAGGCGGCTGCGCTGCGTGACCCGCCATCATGGGCGCCGGCATGGCGTTCGCGGGCGGGGCCGGCGGCGCCGCCCGCCCCGCCTCGCCCCCGCCTGCCGGCGGCCTGGGCAGCGGTCCGGGGTCAGGAGCAGGCGGGCCGGGACCCTTCAGGGGCCACGGCCAGTTCCCCCTTCCTTTCGGCGTACCTCCTACGGGGCCCCCAAACGGGGCTGGGGGCCCGGGCGCGGGCCCCGTGATGCAGACAGCGATGGGCGCGCCTGGCCAGGGTTTCCCTTTTGGCCCCCAACACTCCCTCCCCCCGGGCTCTAGCCCGCTCTTCGGGCCCTCGCAGCAGCACCCGCAGCTGCTCGGGCACCCGCTCCTCTCCCCCATCCACCTGCCCCCCACCGCCCCCTCCACGCCTCCCCGCCCGCCCAATCCCCCACTCCGCCCCGCCGGGGCCCCCGCCGCCGCGAGCCCCCCGGCGGCCGGCGCGCCGGCGCTGCTGCCGAGCCCGAACCCGACGACGCCGACGGTGGGGCGGCGGGGGCGCCCAGCGGGGCGACGACGCCCAGCGCCTCGCCCAACAACTCGGCCAGCAAGAAGGCCCAGGCCAAGCGGGCGGCAAGGGCGCCGCCGCCGTGGCAGCCCCCGCGGCGCCGGTGGCCGCCGGCAAGCTCAAGGCCGACGGCTCCTCGCTCCTCGGCATGCCCCCGCCGGCCGCCGCCGGCGGCGCCGTCCTCCCCACCCCGCCGCCCCTCGTCGGGGGCGGCAAGGCCGGGCAGCCCCTCATGGGCGCCCCGCCCCTGAAGGACGCCAAGGGCGGCGCGGGGAAGCCGCCGCTGGGGCAGCCGCTGCTGCAGAGTCTCGCGACGAGCCAGCTGCTGGTGCTCCAGCAGCAGCAGCAGCAGATGCAGCAGCAGCAGGCGGGGCAGCGGGAGCAGGACGACGGGAGCGGCTCGAGCGGGGAGGAGGGCGAGCCGGACCGCGAGGCCATGAAGCAGCAGCGCAAGAAGGAGAAGAAGGCCCGCCGCGAGAAGGAGAAGGCCGACAAGGCCGCCCGCGCCGCCGCCGAGAAGGTCCGCCCCGCCCCCGCCCGCGGCGGTCCCGCGCGCGCCGGGCCCCTGACCGCGCCGCAGTCCAAGGAGGCCGGCCCCTCGCCGACCCCCGAGTCCGAGCTCGCCGGCTCGGGCGCCTCGACCCCCACCGCCCGCCTCGCCGCCCGGCCGCCGCCGCCCCCGGGCCTGGCGGGGCCGGCGAACCCGGCGAACCCGGCTGGGGCCATCGGAGTGCAGCCGCTGATGGCGGCGATGGCGGCGGCGCTGCAGCAGCAGCAGGCGGCGGGGGCGCAGAACATCAAGAAGCCGGTGACGGTGGCGGGGCAGGGCCAGGGCCCCCAGCCCCTCGACGCCTTCCTCGGCCTCTCCGCCGCAGGCTCCCCGCCCGGCCTCGCCTCGTTCTCCTCCTCCCTCTCCCGCGAGCAGCTCACCAGGTGCCCGCGCCCCGCCCCGCCCCCGGACCCGGCCCGCCTCGCGGGGCGCTGACGCGGGGCGGCAGCATCTTCGCGCAGGCGGCGGGGAACCCGTCGGCGCTGGGGCTCTACCTGGCGTCGATGAGCCAGCGGCTCGGGGGCCCGGGGGAGGGGGCCCTCGGCCACGGCGCCGCGGGCCTCTTCCCGCCGCGGGGCGTGGAGACGCTGGAGCGGGAGGTGGAGAACGCGCGACGCGAGGTGGAGGCCCTCGAGTCGCGCCTCCTCGCCGTCAAGGAGCGCGTCGGCGCGCCCATCCTCCCCTCCGCCGACATCCCCCTGCCCCCGGGCCTCCTCCCCCAGGACGCGCCCCCGCCCGCCTCCCCCTCCCCCCCGCCCGGCCTCCGTCCCCCGCCGGGCCTCGGGCCCCCGGCCCGCCGCTGAGGGCGCTCCGCTCCGCGCCCCCCGGCGACAGGGGCGCCTGCCCCTTCCCTCGACCAACATCCAATTGCTACCCTATGTCGTCTTGACCCTCCAACACACTTCGCCAGTCTCGTCAACCTTCCTTCCGGAGGCGCAGCCCCGCCCCGGAGTGTACCCCCCTTGTGCTTCGACAGGCCGTGTGCCCCGCCGCGCAGCGTGTGCTACTGTAGGCAGTTTTTGAGTACCTTTCAATCAATCAAAGCGATGCATTCGAGGAATGAGCCACGGAGAGCTAAATTGACGAGCGCATCGGCCGGGGTGCCGCGGGGGCTACCTGAAGTCGTACGGGTCGTCGCGGGTCGAGAGGGGGCGGCGACGGGGCCGCCCGCCCGGGTCGCCCCGCACGGCGTCCTCGAGGGCGTGCACGCGGTCCCGCCACACGGAGACCAGCTTGTACGCGCGGTCGACCTCCGCCCGCGGGTCCCCGCGCGCCTCCTCCCCGGCCTTCTTCACGTAGTAACACTGGCCCCGCTCCTCCCGCTCCTCCTCCCGCCGCGGCGGCCGGTCCCGCCGCCGCCGGCCCTCCTCCGCCTCCTCCCAGTCGCGGTCGCGGGTGCGCGAGGGCGAGCGGGGCGGCGGGCGAGCAGGGCTCCGCGCCGTCGTCCGCCAGCTCTCCTCCTCCGCCTCGAGGCTGCCCTCCGAGACGCTGCTGCCCCGCCGCCGCGCCGCCGACCGCGCGGCCGCCCGCCCGCCGCGCTCCTCGGGCGGCGCCTCACGCTCGCGGGGGCGGTCGGCGGGGCGCGGGGCGAAGGGGCGGAGGATGTCGCGGGCGCGGCGGCGGTGCTCGTCGCCGAGCTCGACGGTGCGCGAGGCGAGCTCCTCGACGGTGCGGTCGAGCTCCGAGACGAGGCCCCCGCCCGCGCCACCGCCGCGTCCCGCTGGTCCGCCAGCACCTGCCCCGGGCCCGCCCCGCCCCGCCTCGGCCCGGGCCCCGCCCCGCCGCCGGGCCGGCCGGCACGCACCCGGATGGCGGCGCGCAGGCGCTCCTTCTCCTCGAGGCAGGAGGCGCACGGGCACGCCCTGTGCGAGTGCCCGTGCGCGCTCCCCTTGCCCTTGCTGTGCCCGCTCCCCGCGCTCCCCTTGCCCTTGCCGTGCGCGTGCGCGAGCCGCGCCCGCAGCTCCCCCGCCTCCTCCTCGGCCTGCGGGGGCGTCAGGCAGGACCCGCGGCGGGGCCCGGGGCGGGCGGGCGGGGCGGGCGGGGCGGGGGCACGGCGGCGGCGCGGCGGCGCTCGGCGGCGAGGGAGGCCTCAAGGCGCTCGATGGCGCCCGTCGCCTCGCGGATGTCCGCCCGCGCCTCCTCCAGCAGCGCCGCCTGCGCGCCCCTCAGCGACGCCAGCGGCGGCCCCGGGGGGGCGGGGGCGGACCTCCTCGGAGCGGGCGCCCTCCTGCTGGGCGCGCTGCTCGCCGGCCTGCTGGCGCTGCTCTTGGAGGCCCCGCTCCTGCTCGAGCTGCAGCTCGAAGTTGCGCTGCTGCAGCTCCCGCACCCGCTCCCGCAGCGCCGCGATCTCCCGGTCCCGCAGCGCGCACGACGCGCACGGCCCGCTCCCCGGGATGAACCTGCCGCCCGATCCAGCGGGCAAAGGCGCCGAGGAAAGAAAAAGAGCAGACCGATCGGCGAGGCGGGGGCCGTAGAACCCAGTGGTGTAAGGCATAGGAGGAGAGGAGGGGGAGGCGGAAGGGAGGGCCCGGTCGGGGCCGAGGGAAGGAGGGGAGGGGGGGCGCGGCGGACGTGAGGCTTCCGTCGCGCCGAACGCGAGCGCGTCGCGGCCAGCGGCAGCGCTCATCTCGCCCGCGCTGGCCCGCCCCGCCGAGCTCGCGAAAGTTGCTGCGGGGCGGCTCTGCAGCGTCTGCAGCTCGGAGGCTGTCTGCTGCAGCCTTCTTTTGTAGTCGCCATTCTCCCGCTCGACGCTCCTCAGGCGCTCCTCCAGCTGCTCCATGCGGCTCACCAGGGCCGCGTCCGTGGCCCCGACTGCTGACGCCGACGCCGGCCTCCGCAGCGCCGGCTGGTACGCATTCGGCAGCCCCTGGGAGTGGCTCGCGCCGGAATGGAATCCGGAGTATGCTGCAGAGGCCGCCGCGGCGTCCGCTTGGGCCGCGGCCGACGCGCTGGACGCCAGCGCACGCCCGGGGCTCGCGTGTATCTTTCAAGAAGCTTAGCTAAGAACAGGACATCTTTCTTTCACTTATCCGAGCACTCACCGCTCCGATTTCGGTGAGGGTGCCGATGCGCTGCGCGATTTCGAAGGACGTCTCGGCCTGCTCCCGGGTTCTACGACGCACCTCTCCGAGCTCGTCTAGAACAGCTACAAGCGGGCGGATCAGTGCATCAGAAGTCGCTAGTGAAAAAGCAGCGGAACCTGAGAAAAGGCTCTCTTCGTCCATTCTGCCATGTACAGCTGTGTTGGCCGGCGTCGATTTCGTGCGTACAAGGCCGCGAAACAGCCAGCCGCGAGGAGCGGCCGGACGACGTACCCGTACCGGCTTGCGCGGGGTACACTGCGCTCGCTGCGCAGCAGAGGCCGAAGGCCAGCAAAAGCAGGAAGGATGGGCTGCTGAGCTCTCCATCAACGCACTCAGCTTTCATGTCCTCCGTGGCTCTCCACGCAGCGGCCCTTACACGCAGCGCCATGCAAGCAGGAGAGGGGATGGAGCCACCCCGCGAGCGGCCGAGCATCGTCTCTAAAGCGATCGAGGGTGAGATCCGTGACTGGGGCGCGCCCACATCGCCCGCGACGCCCCCACTCACGTGAGAGTACGTGCAGCACTTCGCGCTGGTGGTCCAGGGCGCCCCTCGAGCGCCCCCCCATCTGTCAGCGATCAGGTGCCTCCACTGCATTCCTACATGCTTATCCGACGAACCGCTGATCGCACCTTTCCCTTCCTTTCCAATGGCATTCACGCAGCCGCCCC
The DNA here is from genome assembly GCA_004431415.1 of Cyanophora paradoxa. NCBI lineage: Eukaryota > Glaucocystophyceae > Cyanophorales > Cyanophoraceae > Cyanophora > Cyanophora paradoxa. Next base: position 29,259 of record QPMI01000252.1, on the reverse strand, counting down.
CCTCGCCCGAGCTCGTGAATCCGGAGGACCCCCGCGCGGATCCCGCGTACTACGCATACTACACTTCTCAGCGTAATCTTGACCCACGGTGCGCATCTTCTTGCCCGACTACGTGGTGATCGGCCTCCGGGCGCGGCGCTCACAAGTTCCCGCTACTTCTTTTGACCAGGCTCCCTCCTCCTCTGTTCTCTTGGCGATCATGGCACCAAGCGCGCCTCGCCCAGAGTGCGGCCACGTACACTCGTGACTGTTGCGAACCACTTATCGCTGCCCAGCTCGCTCCGCGGATGCAGAGAAGGACGCACAGGACGCTATGAAGGAACTAGCTGCGATGAACGTGGTGAATCAATGTCCCGCGCGCCCAGCGCTCACGTACACGAAGTTGACCGGTCACAGGGTCGGCCCGGAGCGGGAAGGGACGACTTGGCATCAACGCTCGGTCTGCCTGCGGCGGCTGCTGCTGCTTTATCAGCAGGCGCAGCCGGAATCCAGGCTCCTGTCGGCAGCCGGCCAAAGTCCTCCCTCGTCGACCGCATCCAGGAGGACTTTCCGCGCACTCCATCGCCCGTGTACAAGGCGCTGGCGGGCAATCTGGCGGTTCCTCAGCGCCCCGCAAGCCCCTCTGCGACAGGTTCGCTGCGTCCTTCTTCTTCCCTTTCCTTTTGTGCGCCAACCACCCCTCAGGGGGAGTGGCTGCAAAACCCGCAATGCCCGCGCCCGTCCTCGACAACAACCCTCCCTCGCCGGGGAGCTTCGCGCGCGGGGCGCTGGCCGGCAAGGCTGCGCTCGGGAATGCTGGCGGGCACAGCGCGCAGTACATGGACGCCCAGGCGGGGGCCCTCGACGTTCGCATGAACGGCCTCTCGCTCAATGAGGCCCCTCTTGCCGCGGTTCGCCCGCGCCGCGCGTCCTTCTCCCCCCGGCCCTCGCTCGCTTCACCCGTCTCACTTGTGCTTCCCTCCGGCAGAGCGCTGACCAGAGGAGGTTAGTGGAGGCGATGGTCGAGAACCAGCAGAGGCAAGCGGCCGCTGCTGCCGCCGCTGTCGCTGCGTCGGCCGCGGTCGGTGCTCCGCTTCCGACCGTCCCGTCCATCCCGCACGCGGCGGCGGCCGCCGCGGCCGCCGCCGCGGCAGCTGCTGCTCAGCAGCAGCAGCAGCAACAGCAGCAGCAGCAGGTGGGCCTGACGAGCCTGGGGATGCCGCCGCCCCCCTTCGGCGACGACCTCTCCGAGTACCTCTACGCCCAGGTCCGCGCCCGCGCGACCCGCGCCCCGCGCCCCGCGCCTTCCTCACGATTCCTTCTCCAATCTGCAGGGCATCCCGCACGATGTCGTCATGCAGGTTCGGGGATTGTCGCGCGCTGCCGGTGATCGGGCCCACCCTGAACCCGCGAGCAGATGCAGAACGGCATGCGGGCGTATCCGCCGGGCTCTGCACAAGCCCAGGCTCAGGCCCAGGCCCAAGCCCAGGCACAGGCGGCCGCTGCCGCCGCCGCCGCCGCGGCAGCAGCGTACGGGATGCCGCCCTTCTTCGCCCCACCCGGCCTGCCCCAGCAGATGATGTACCCGCCTCCCTACGGCATGAGTCCGCCCGTCCCTCTCCTCGCCCCCCTCCGTTGCCCTGCGCGAGGCTGACGTCTCGGCAGCGGCGGCGCCGCCGGTGCCGATGCTCGGCATGATGGGCTTCCCGCCGGGGATGCCCCCGATGGGCAAGCCGAACGGGGTGCCGACGGTGCCGGCGATGGGGATGATGGGGAAGATGCCCCCCGGGGGCCCCTACGGCGCCCCGGTGCCCCTCGGCCGCCCCGAGGACCTCTGGGACTCGGACCCCTTCGGCCTGGGGCCGCTCGGCCCGCCCGGGGCCCCCGCCTCGCCGCCCTTCCGCGGCGGCCGCCTGCCGGACGACCTCGGCGGGATGAAGCGGCGGGGGAAGGACCCGAAGTACGGCTCCCCGCCGATGCCGCTCTCGCCGATGCGCAACGGCGCGATGGCCGGCATGCCCGAGGACGACAAGCCGCGCTCCTCGCTGCTGGAGGAGTTCCGCAACAACAAGAGCCGCAAGTTCGAGCTGCGGGACATCGCGGGGCACGTGGTGGAGTTCAGCGTGGACCAGCACGGCTCCCGCTTCATCCAGCAGAAGCTCGAGACGGCGACCGACGCCGACAAGCAGCTCGTCTTCGCCGAGGTCTACCCGGAGTGCCTGCGCCTCATGACCGACGTCTTCGGCAACTACGTCATCCAGAAGTTCTTCGAGCACGGCACCCGCAGCGAGACGCAGGCGCTGGCCCAGCAGCTCGTCGGCCACGTCCTCGCCCTCTCGCTGCAGATGTACGGCTGCCGCGTCATCCAGAAGGCCCTCGAGGTCATCGAGCCCGTGCGCACGCCCCGGCGCCCTCCCCCCGGCCCCGCCCCGCCCTCTCCCGCGCGCCGCCGGCCGAGGCGCCCCCGCAGGAGCAGCAGGAGGCGCTTGTGCGGGAGCTGGACGGGCACGTGATGAAGTGCGTGAAGGACCAGAACGGGAACCACGTGATCCAGAAGTGCATCGAGCGGGTGGCGCCGAACGTGATCCAGTTCATCGTGGACTCGTTCGGGGGCTCGGTGCTGATGCTGGCGACGCACCCGTACGGCTGCCGCGTCATCCAGCGCATCCTCGAGCACTGCCTCCCCTACCAGAAGAACCCCATCCTCGACGAGATCCTCCGCAACGCCGCCTCCCTCGTGCAGGACCAGTACGGCAACTACGTGATCCAGCACGTGCTCGAGCACGGGGACCGCAACGAGCGGACGGGGATCATCTCGAAGCTGCGGGGCCAGGTCCTCCCCCTCTCCCAGCACAAGTTCGCCTCCAACGTCATCGAGAAGTGCCTCGGCTTCGGTCCGACACCCCCCGCCCCGCCCCGCCCCGCCCCGCCCCGGGCCGGGCCGACGGGCGGGCGCACGCTGCAGGGACGGACGAGGAGAAGCACTCGATGGTGGAGGAGATCCTCGGCACCCGCTCCGACCCGTGCGGCCCCCGCCCCGCCCCGCCCCGCGCCCACGCCGCCCGCACGTGCCGACGCGCCGCGCAGGAACCCGCTGCTGGCGATGATGCGGGACCAGTTCGGCAACTACGTCATCCAGAAGATCATCGTGCGCCGCCCCGGCCGCCCGCCCTCGCCGCCGGCGGGCGCTGCGGGGAGGTAACGGGCGGCGGGGGGCGCGCAGGAGGTGTCGGACGACCGGCAGCGCGAGTACGTGCTCTCCCTCGTCCGCAACAACGCGGCCATGCTCAAGAAGTACACGTACGGCAAGCACATCCTCACCAAGTGCGAGAAGATCATCGGCGCCAAGCTCGGCTGAGCCGCCCGCCCGCCCGTGCGGCGCGGCGCCCCGCCCCGCCCCGCCACTCTCCCTTTTTGGGTGCCCTTCTTTTCTATCTTCCCCCCCTCGCTTTCCCCTGTTGTGTCCTGTCTATCCTAGTCCCCTTGCGGTTCGCTTCTCCCCTCGGGCAGTTCTCGGCAGTCGTCCCGCCATCCATTTTTGGAGTCGTCTACGTAGGGCCTCGTCGCATCTCTTGTAAAGTGCAAGTGTAAAGATTTCAAATTCCTTATCGTCCTTCCGAGTGGCCCCCGCGTAGCTCGGCGCTCCCAGCGGACGCTGCACGTGCTCGATCACAGTATACGTAAGCGCAGGCGCAGATCGCCTGTTTTCGTTTTCAAAAAATGGTTAGCTTGGCCTTAAGCTTGTAGAGGGTTGCTTTGTATGCTATGGCGCTGAGAGTTGTCCATCAATTGCAATTGACCGTGCGACACACACGAGGCGCGGGGCGCTGCAGGGGGACAACGCTGGGGGGGGGCTACTTCTTAGCGGCGCGTGCCTGGGCGAGGAGGGTGCGCCAGAGCTGGACGAGGAAGGCGTCGGTGTCCTCGTCGAGGACGGGCTGCAGCTGCTGGGCCAGCGAGGCGGCGTCGGAGCGGGCCTTGAGCTTCCCCACGATGAAGTCGATCAGCGTCGCCTCCTCCTCGCCCAGCAGCTCGCCCACCTTGCGGGCCACCCACGCCCGCACGCTCCCCTCCAGCGCCCCCGCCCCCTCCAGCGCGCCCCAGTCCACCGCCGTCGCCAGCACCTCCCGGTCGCTCTTCGGCGCCTCCTCCTCCCCCTTCTTCTTCCCCAGCTTCGCAGCGAACGCCGCCGCCGCCGCCGCCGCCGCTGCCGCCGCCGCCGCCGGGTTCTCCGCCGCCTTGGCCGCCAGCGCGGCTGCGGCCTTCGCGGCGAAGTCGCCGGGGGAGAGGGCGGGCGGGGCCAGGGCCGGGGCGGGGGCGGCGGGGAGCTTGGCGGGCATGCCGTCGTCGTCGAGGGTGACGAGGGTGCGCTTCTTGGCCTTGGGGCCCGTCCCCGACTCGTCGTCCTCCACCCGGAAGACCGACTTCACGGGGCCGGCGCGCCGCCCCGGCGCCAGCCGCACGCCCCCGACGATCGCCACGGGGGGCGGCGAGGGCGCCCCGCCCCCCACGTCCATCTCCACGTCCTCGTCCGGCGAGCCCCGCGCCCCCGCCCCCGCCTGCCCCTGCATCGCTTGCTGCTGCTGCTGCTGCTGCTGCTGCTGCTGGGCGTAGTCCTGGAAGATGGCGGCGCGGGCGGCGCGCTCGGCGGCGGCGCGCGCCTCGGCCTCGGCCTCCTTCTGCTTGCGCTCCGCCTCCTGCGCCGCGAGCTCCGCCATCATCCGCTCCTCGAACCGCCGCCGCTCCTCCGCCGCCGCCGCCTCCGCCTCCTTCCGCTTCCGCTCCGCCTCCTGCCCCGCCCGTCAGCCCCGCCCCCGCGCCCCGCCCACTCGGGACCCCCCGCACCGCCTCGGCCCGCTCCCGCGCCAGGCGCTCCTTCTCTTCCCGCCGGCGCGCCTCCTCCTCCTCCCACTTGACGTCCTGCGCAGGCGCGTCGGCGGAGCCCGCCGCGGGCCGCGGGGCGCGGGCGGGGCGGCACCTCGGCCTCGACCTGGCGGTCGAGCTCGTCCTCCTCACGCTCCTTCTGGCGAAGCTTGCGGCGCTCGGCGCGGCGCTCCTCGCGCCGCTTCACGCGCCGCGGCGACAGGTCCCGCTCGTCCTCCTCCGAGCTCGACTCCCGGTACCTGCGCCCCGGCCCCGCATCGGCCCCCGCGAACACGCCGACGCGGCACGCGCCGGGCGCACCTCCGCCGCGCGCTCTCCTCCTCGCGTATGCGGTCCTTGTCCCGCTCCCGCTCCCGCTCGCGGTCCCGGGCCTTCTCGCGCTCCCTCGCCTCGAACTGGCGCTCGCGCTCGCGAAACTCCCGCTCCGCCCTGCGCGCGCAGCCGGGTCGGCCCGAGCCAGGCCGCAGCATGCGAATGGCTGTGCGCACTTCATCTCGTTCTCGCGCTGCACTTGGATCTCGCGCAGCTTCTGCCGCCTCAACCGGTCAAGCTCTGACATGTTCTCCTCTTCCTTGCGCTCGCGCTCTTCCCTATCCGCCTTCTCCTTAGCTTCGCGGGCCTGCCCAGCGAGCGCGTCAGCTTCGCGGTGCAATGGGTTGGCCCGTGTCCGGCGCACCTTCCGCTCTTCCTCCGCTCGCTCGCGCTCGGCCTCCCTCGCCGCTAGCTCTTCCGGAGACGGCTGTGCAGGCTCGGCAGGCTGTCCAGGGGTCTTGTCATTGGGCGTGCCATCCTTGCCATCCTTTCGCGAACGGGAGCGGGAACGTCGGTTGCGAGAACGGGAACGACGGTCTCTGCTACGCGAACGCGACTTGCTACGCCGCCGCCGCCGCCTGTCCTTCGACCGCGAACGAGAGCGCTTCTTCCGGCTGGGCGACCTCGACCGGCTGCGGCTCCGTCGGCTCTCCTTGCGATCACCGCGCTCCCGGTTCGCCTTCCTATCGACAACGTCAGCTTCGCTCGGCCTCTGCTGGACATCCTCGCCTCCGCCATCGGCTGCCTTCGCCGGCGAGGCTTCCCCCGCCTCCGCCATACGCTTCGATTCCGCCTACGCCGGGGCTTGCAGACAGAGAGACGGGCGATGCGGAAGCACGCGTACCCCCAAAAACAACGGGTACAGCCAAAATGCGGCATGTGGCAAGGCTCGTCCTGGCTGGCGCTCTGGGCCTGGCGCTGGCGGTCGTCGTCGCCGCAGACGCAACCGCGGCTCTGAATTCGTCCGAATGCGACGACTGCTGCCGATCTGGCGTATGTTCCGGCACAGCGGTCGGCGCGCAGATGATCCACTGTTGCGCGACTGCAGCAGGTGCGAGCTTAATCACCTGCTCGTTGAAGCAAGTTTGACGTACGTGACCGGACGGCTTACCCGACCGAGGTAGAATCCTCCGCCGATCGGACGTCCATCTGCTGCGTCGGCGCGAGCCTCTGCACCCCATTTCATCTTTCCAAGTTTATGCCAAAGTCTTTCCGGTGCTTGCCTGGACAAGCCACTTCTGGGATCGAAGGTGCAGCGCCCGTTGGAAAAGGCATTTAGATATCGATCACGAGAATTTGATCCGGTTGGCGGCGCGAGCAGGGGAGCAGGAGGCCCAGTCCATGGGAGGAGGCTCGAAGGAAATTAAAGAAGAAAGCCATCTCAGCCTCGTAATCGGCGGTTCGCTGATCATGAAGCTTCTTCGCGTTCACCAGTTATGCCTGATTTTCGAATACTTACGCGTACGGAATCGTGTTTTGCTGCAGGGGCCGGCCTAGTGCTTGCGAGTGCGGGGATCGCGGGCCTCTGCTTCCTCTGCGGCAGGTGCGGAAGAGGCTCTTCTCAGTCTCTGTGATCCGATGATCGCCGGCGGGGGGCCTGCGCATGCGCTGACGCGAGCTGTAGGCGAGCGGGGCGAGAGGAGCTGGAGCGGGCGCCCCTGCTCGCCAATTGCAAGGCAGGGACGGGCGCGGCCCACGCCGGGCACGGCCCCTGCGCCCCGGGGCCCTACGCGTGCTCGTACGCGTGCGGGGCGCCGGCCGCGGCGGCATCGCCGCACGGACACGCGGCGCCGGCGGGCCCGGGGCCGCGAAGGCGCGGGGTGGAGGTGGACGAGGAGGCGCCGGAGGAGGCGGGGGCGGAGCGGCACGCGTCGTACGCGTCGCCGCGGCCGCGGCATACGGGGGCGGCGCCCGGGGCGGCGGCGGCGGAGGAGATGGCCCTCGCCGGCACCGCCGGCTTCGGCGTCGGCCTCGCCGTCGGCGCCCTCGGCTCGCGCCTCGCCGATCGCGACGCGCCCCGCCCGCCCACGCCCACCGGCCCCACCGCCCCGCCCCCGCCGAGGAACTCGAGGGCGCGCAGCCGCCCCGCGAGGCCCCGCCCGGCCTCCGCCCCGGCCCCGGCGCCCTCGGCCGGCCCCGGCCCGGCCCCGGCCCCGGGCTGCCGGCGGCGGGGCTGGAGGCGCCGGCGGAGCTGCAGGCCTCGCGCGGGGCGCTGGGGCTGGAGGGGGCGGCGACCCTCTCCGCGCAGAAGCCGGCGGGGGCGGTCGGGCCCCCGGCGGTGCACGCGACGGCCGCCAAGGGCCCCGAGCTCGACGAGGATGAGGGGGACGAGGACGAGGACGAGGAGGACGAGGAGGAGGAGGGGGACGAGGACGAGGACGAGGACGAGGACGCCGAGCTCGACGACGACGACCGCGACTCCGACGACTCCGGCGAGAGCCCCTGATCATCGGATTGTGATCACGAGCCTCGGATCCGGAGCCCGCCCCGCGGCCGGCCCGGCCCCCGCCGCCCGCCCGCCCTTGCGAACCCCTTTTTTTTATGTTGCCAAGTTGCCACATTTACGAGGGCATACCGTACGCGTAGTACGCGCTCGAGAATGTCGCGTACAGTTTTGTGCAGTGCTATTTCCTATTTCATGATCAAGTTTCGACCATAGCTAGATCTAGATCTAGATTCAGTCTATCTCATTCGCAATTTTGCGCAGTTTCAACTTTCAAGTTTCGTCGACTAAATTTGGAGTTAGATCTCCACGCCGCGAGCGGCGGCTATCAGGGACACTAGAGCGCATTCTGGTCCAAAATTAATACAGCAATTGGGTTGGGAATTATGTGTTGTGTGATGGCGCAGCGAGGGGGGCAGCGGGCTAGGCGACAGATAGCAGTAATGGAGGTTGCATGCTACTGAACACGATACATTAGGCGGCGTCTAGCCCCGTCACCATCGGTTTTCGACCACTGCGGGCGCGGGATTCGCGGCGCGGGATCGGCAAGACAGCTACACGAGTGCTAGGGAATCGGCGCGCATAGGTCCTTTTTGCTAGCGGATCCCCGCTGCGCGCCCGCGCGCCAAGGTCCCGCGCGCCCGCTTGCGGAGGGGGGGGACAGCGATTCCGTCATGCAGTCCGCGCTGCTAGCGCTCTGGTCGCGTTATGCATGCGCGGTACAGCGCAACGATTGCGCTGTGTACCGCTTCGGGTCCTCCGCGCTGCCGCCGCCGCGCCAGCGCCGGTTTTGGGGCTGCCCAAAACCGGGGGGGACAGCGTTACGAGGCACCAGCTCCAGCCACACATCGCCCGGTGTGCGAAACGCTCGAGCGCGTCGCACTCCCCAGGCGCCGCCGCTATATCTGGCGCCTCCATCTGGCCCCGCTCGCCGCCGCAGTACACGCCGCACATCGCGGCACATGTACAGCTACTGCTATAGGTCCGTGGCTCACTTTGCATCGTGCTCGGTTCGCTCACCGCGGGCGATCCGGCGCGGCGCATCTGGCGGTTCGTCGCCCTCGCGCCGCCGCCGCATGTCAACGCGATCCCGTGCGCGCTCCATCACGAGCCGAAAAGCCGGCGCCGAGGTCTGCACACGCCCGCGCCGCCCCTGCGCCGAGCGCCGACCGCGGCCTGCCCGCGCTCATTTGCGCAGGGCGATCTCCGTTACCGCGCGTGCTCTGGGGGCACCTCGCCGTCGACGCATGGGACTCAATGGCTGCTGGCGTCTTGCGCAGTCAGAGCCAGGATCGCCGACGAGCTGCAGCATGCCGCCTCCATGCCCTGCGCGCGCGCGCTTCGCCACAACCACGTATCCGCGGTGCGCGGGCCAGCCGCCTTTGCCCGCTCTTTGATATTCAATCGGAGGGTCTTTTTGAGCGTGGCGTCAGCCACGCTGGACGCCGCTCGCGCAGGGATCCCGCCCCCGCCGCCCCGCCAACCACGTACCCCGGTACGAGGCCCGGCCCGCGCCCCCGGCCCTGGCTCTGCCGGGCGGGGCCTTAGTGCCGCGCCCGGTGGGCCGCCGAATCGCTTGGGAGGCGGCGCTGAACGCTGCTCCCGCAGGGCCCCCGCCCCACACCCCGGCTCTCCGTCGCCCCGCCAACCACGTACCCCGGTACGAGGCCCGGCCCGCGCCCCCGGCCCTGGCTCTGCCGGGCGGGGCTCTAGTGCCGCGCCCGGAGGGCCGCCGAATCGCTTGGGAGGCGGCGCTGAACGCTGCTCCCGCAGGGACCCCGGTGAGCGGCGGTGAGCGAACCGAGCACGATGCAAAGTGAGCCACGGACCTATAGCAGTAGCTGTACATGTGCCGCGATGTGCGGCGTGTACTGCGGCGGCGAGCGGGGCCAGATGGAGGCGCCAGATACAGCGGCGGCGCCTGGGGAGTGCGACGCGCTCGAGCGTTTCGCACACCGGGCGATGTGTGGCTGGAGCTGGTGCCTCGTAACGCTGTCCCCCCCGGTTTTGGGCAGCCCCAAAACCGGCGCTGGCGCGGCGGCGGCAGCGCGGAGGACCCGAAGCGGTACACAACGCAATCGTTGCGCTGTACCGCGCATGCATAACGCGACCAGAGCGCTAGCAGCGCGGACTGCATGACGGAATCGCTGTCCCCCCCTCCGCAAGCGGGCGCGCGGGACCTTGGCGCGCGGGCGCGCAGCGGGGATCCGCTAGCAAAAAGGACCTATGCGCGCCGATTCCCTAGCACTCGTGTAGCTGTCTTGCCGATCCCGCGCCGCGAATCCCGCGCCCGCAGTGGTCGAAAACCGATGGTGACGGGGCTAGACGCCGCCTAATGTATCGTGTTCAGTAGCATGCAACCTCCATTACTGCTATCTGTCGCCTAGCCCGCTGCCCCCCTCGCTGCGCCATCACACAACACATAATTCCCAACCCAATTGCTGTATTAATTTTGGACCAGAATGCGCTCCTAGATCCCTAGCAGGCGGCGTGGGCCCCTAGGTACCTTACTTCGATTTGACTAGTTCCCTAGAGTCGCTAGTTCGCTTCACGGCTTCACTCACGGTTCTCTCGGTGTTTTGCCGTGCTAGATCTAGAGGGTATAACCTTACTAAGTTAGCACGTAACGAGCATATACGTATTGCTATGCAGACAGTTACATTTGCGTATGGCAGAGTGAAAGCGGCTATCGTAGAGTTTAAAGGTCGGGCGCACGCGAGGTCTCCGCGAAGTGCGCGCCGGCCCCGGCCCGGGGAGCGAAGGCCGCCGGGCGGCCGCGGGTCGCCTCTACGGCTCCGAGGCTAGCGCTCGCTGTTAAGACCGCCGCGGCTGCACAGGGAGGTCGCGGGCCGAACGGAGGGGCGCCAATCAGTTAAAGACAGGGATGCGGACCGCGCTCGGGGCTCGCTCTGCGGCGTCTTGGTGGGCGGGACGCCAGCAGGCGGGCGCGGCGAGCGGGCGGGCGAGTGGGCGGGCGCTGGGCCGGCCCCTCACGCCAGCTCGAGGTGCATCTCGTTCCTGCGGCGCGGGGGCGGTCATGGTGAGGGAAACCCGCTCCGGCGCGCGTCCGGCACGTGCACGGACCAGGGCGTCTCCCCTAGGGGCCCCGGGGGCGTAAGTGGCAGGCGGAGCGCATGGCCGGGCGACGCGCTGGGGCGGGGCGGACCGTGGACGACGGGGCTGACGCCCCTGAAGGTGAAGCCGGCCTTCTCGTAGAGCGGCTGCACGTCCGCCTTGGTGATGAGCAGGAGCCGCCGCCGCGCCCCGCCGGCCCGCATCCACGCCTCGTACTCCCGCAGCATGCGCAGCGCGACGCCGCGGCGCCGGAGGGCGTGCCGCGTGACGACCGAGTGGATGTTCACGCTCTCGCCGTCGGCGTCGTGGTGCCGCATCGAGTGGTGCGTGAGGCTCGTGTCCCAGGAGGCCGTCGCGCAGACGAAACCTGCTAGACCTTCCGCGTCCTGCCCGCGCGGAGCGCCCGCGGTCATAATTAGCCCGCGAGCGCGGCGGCGGGAGGCGGAAAATGGCGTGGCGCGCGCGGCGGGGGTTTGAAGCGCGGTTGGGGCACCTCGGCGAGGAGGAAGAGGTCGTTGGCGTGCTCGATGCGGTATTTCAGCTGCGTCTCGCTGGCTGCCTCGTCGGCGGGATAGGAGGCGGCCTCGAGCGCGGCCAGCGCCGGCAGGTCCGCCAGCGTCGGGTGCCGGAAGCTCAAGTGCAGCTGTGGTTCCGAGGCCATGGGCGCGCTCGATTGCAGACTGCGCAGGCGCAGCGCTAGCTGGCCGCGGCCGGGCAGTTTCTTATGCACGTGCACCGGTACCCCCTTCCCGACACCTCCCTCCGGGCCCCTCCCCCCGCCCCTCCCTCGAGCTTCAAGGCTTCCTCTCGATCGCGAGCGCTAGCTCGCCCCCCTCGACTCTTCGCCCTCCGGGCCCCTCGAGCTCGGCCTCGAGCTCGAGCTCGCCCGGGCCCCCGCCGGGCCACCCCTCCCCGCCCCTCCCCGGCCCGGGCCCTCGAGCTAGCGCTTCCTCTCGAGCTCGCCCCCCTCGACTCTTCTCCGAGGCTCGGCGAGCCCCTCGCGATCGAGCTCCGGTACCGGTCGCACGCGTACGAGATGGATACCATAAATTCACAGCGTACAGATGCAAATAAGCTCCAAACGAATACCTAGGTACAGAGGCCTGTGCCTAAAGCTTTGCAAAATTGGAGGGCGGGGCCATCGCCGCCTTAGAATGGCGACGCCGACGCCGTCGGAAGCGCATGAAGGATGCCGGCTCCGGAGGGGCCGGGCGGGGGCTAGTGGAGGAGGGGCGGGGGCCGTTGGGGAGGGAGGAGGGGCGCGGCGGGGGTGCCGGGGGAGAGGGGCAGGGGGAGGCGGGGCCGGGCGAGCTCGTCGAGGAGGCGGAAGGCGTCGGCGGCGGAGGGGCGCGCGTCCGGCTCGTGCGCCCAGCAGGCCCGGATCACGGGCGCCAGGGCGGCCGCGGGGCCCTCCTCGGGGAGCGCCGGGCGGAGGCCCTCTGTGGCGGCCGCCAGCGAGGCCGCCATCGGCGCCAGGCCGCTCCCCTCGAACGGCCGCCGCCCCGTCGCCGCCTCGTACAGCAGCTGCGCACCCGTCAGCGCGCGCCCGGCCCCGGGGCGGGGGCGGGGGTGCGGGCGCGCCATGCCGAGGGAGTAGACGTCGACCTTCTCGTCCGCCGGCTCGTCCCGGATCACCTCTGCGCCCCGGTCAGGGGGACGGGGCGGGGGCGCGGCGCGGGGGGCCGCACCCGGGGCGAGGTAGAAGAAGGAGCCCTCGTCGCCCATGCGCCGCTTCACGCTGACGGCGCGGGCGCCGGCGGGCCCCCGCCCGCCGCCGTCTGCAGGTGCGTCGCGCTCCCGAAGTCGGCGAGGCGCCACTCGCCGTCGGCGCCGAGCAGCACGTTCGCCGGCTTCACCTGCGCCCGCGCGGGCCCGTCGGCGGGGCGCGGGGCGGGCGGGCGGGGCGGGGGGCGGGGCGGGCGGACGTCGCGGTGGACGACGCGCGGCTGGCGCGAGTGGAGGTACGCGAGGGCGCGGGCCACGGCCGCGCCCACCGCGGCGGCCTCGCCGGCGGTGAAGCGGCGGCCGGCGTCGGCGCGGGCGCGGAGGGCGTCGGCGAGGGTGCCGGCGGGGCAGAGCTCGGTGAGGAGGAAGAGGTGCGGGGGGCGGTCGCCGACGGCGAGGAGGCGGGCGACGGCGGCGTGGCGGAGGCGCTCGAGCACGGCCGCCTCGTTGCGGAAGCGCTCCACCTCCTCCCGCGTGAACTCCTCGCACCGGTACAGGAAGCGCTTCACCGCCACCCGCTGGCCCCGCCACTCCCCCTCGTACACGTCCGCCGTCGCCCCCGAGCCGACCTGCCGCAGCAGCTGCACCTCGCCCCACGCCGCCCGCGGCACGACGTGGAGGCCCCTGAGGCTCGCGCCCGCCCCCGGGCCCGGGCCCGAGGCCGAGGCCGCCGCTGACGAGGCGGGGGACTGGGCGCGCGACGACGGGCTCTCCGCCCGGCTGCTCGCCAGCGAGCGCAGCCGCTCGCTGCGGGCGTGGCGCATGGGCCGCTGCTCGCCCCCTCGCCGCCGCCGGCGTCGGCGCGGCCATCGAAGCTCACGTTGCGGTGGTGGCCGCGCTCCGAGACGGCCCCGTTCGGGTGCTCCGCCGCCGACGCCGCCCCCGCAGCTCCCCGAGCCGCCGCCTCAGGATCCCCGCGTCCGCCCGCCGCGGCGAGCCCGGCCGCGAGCGCCCCGCCGCCCCGCCGCCCCGCCCGCCGCCGCGTGCGCCTCTTCGTCCCGCCCGTCGCTGCTCTCGCCGCTCTCCGCCCCGTGGCGGCGCGGCGGCTGCAGGCCCGAGGCGCTCGCCTCCTCCGCCGCGCGCCGGCGCGCCTCCTCGAGCCGACGCGGCTCCTCCCACGGGAGCACCCGCCGCGGCTTCCGCGGGCCCGCCTCCATGGCCAGCGCCTCCAGCGCGCCCCGCGCCGGCTCCTCGGCGGCGACGGCCGCCGCAGCCCGCCGCCCGGCCCGCTCCGGCTCGCCCTCCGCCGCCCCCGCCGCCTCGTGCTCGTCTTCGCTGTGCGCTATCTGGGCGAGGAAGGAGCGGCGGAAGCCCGGCACCGCCACCGTCTGCCGCCTCGCGTACTGCAGCGGCGTCCCCAGCCGCTCTCGCGAGGCGTGCAGCGGTATCGGGGCCTCTGCGGGCCGGTCCGGGGCTCCCGCCTCGGAGAATTCCGAGTCCGATTGCGCCGCCGCTGATCTCTGCGCCGAGACTCGGCCTGGTGGCCGCCAGAAGGTCTAACAGGGATTTCTGCGCACCCTTCCAAACTTCGGTGCCTGTTGTCGCGGCGGTGAGCGTAGCTTCTGGTCGAGGTCATCTTCGGCATGAGCGGCGAGCGTCATTTGGCCAGCCGGCTAAAAGCTGTTCCTCGTCGAAGCTGCTGTCACATGTAGCGCTTTGGGCCGAGCCGGCGCCATCCTTGTCTCCGAACTGAGCTCCGAACTTGTCTCCGGGGGGATCAACCGTCGGAGGGCTGATGGCGCGTCTGGATGCTGGCCTCGGCCTTCCTGTAGCTTTCCCGAGGCTCGCAGTGCCTTTTGTGGCCTTCCTACGGCACCTGAGCCGCAACAAGGAAACGGCCGGAAGATTCGGTAGCCCCCCGCAGAGCAAGCGCTGCAAAGCCAAGGCCGGCGCCTCAGCACAGGCCGATCGTTTGCTAAAGTTGCTGGTCGCCGCGCACGCTGCTGAGCTGCTGGAATGGCGCCCGCGCCAGACGAGGACAGCGTCGCGCTTCTCCCGTCGAGGGCAGCCAAGGAGAGTGGCGTGAGTCGGTGCGGCTCGGGGGCTCGGGCTTTCGTTGGCTCAGGGTTCACTGCGTGCTCAGGCGCCTCGGACCCGCTGTCCTCGTCCCGGCGGCAGGCTGCGCAATCGCTGGGGCGACCATCGTGACCTGCTACATCTTGACCCAGCTCCTGCACCACACCAGCTTCATCACGCCGCCGATCTCGCTGACAGGGTGCGCACGTCGTTGCGCATGCGTACGTACGCGTACGCGTGTGCACGCGCGCCTTGAGTGCGGCCGGCGCGCAGCAACCATGCGCCGGAGTCCTACGTCTACTCTTTGGGCTTCACTCTGGCGGGGGCGTTGTTCGCGTTGGCGGCGGTCCTCCAGCTCCTCGCGCTCCAGGAAAAGGCGCTCGACGTGCTCGGCGCGTACGAGGGCGCCGTGCGGCTCGCGAACTTGACTGCGACGGTCACGGGCATCCTCTCTGGCCTCTTCCTCGCGCTGCACGCAGTCGTCCCCATGCAGCCCGACGCCGATGCGATACTGCTGGGAGAGGACATTCCAATCACCATTGCGTCACAGGTGCACTGAGGGCTCCCGCCCCATCTATCGATATCCTGCCTTCGATTCCCGGGCCGGCGCGCCGCAGGTGCACCAGTCGATGGCCGGCTTATTCTTCTCAACGGGCATTCTCCATTGCAGCGCGACGCTCTACGTCTGGCGCGCCCTGCGCGCCAGCGCGCCCTGCGCCGCCGCCTACCGCGTCAAGCTCTTCATCCTCTGCGTGCTCCTCTTCCTGTTCTTCGTCGGCGCGCCCCGCCCCGGCCCCCTCGGCCAGCTCCCTCGGATCGGTCCCGTAACGCGCGGGACGGGGCGCAGGGCCGGCGCTCTTCCCCGCGCTCATTGGGAAGGTGGAGAGCGGGGCGAGCCGGAAGCGGAACGCGTGGGGGGCGCTGCTGCAGTACGCCCTCGTGGCCTCCCTCCTCGCCTTCACCGCCTCCTCGACCGCCGACCTCCGCGGCGCCTCCCTCCAGCTCGCCCTCGCCCCCGAGCCCCGCCGCCCCGCCCCCGCCCGCCCCCGCTGACGTCGACCCCGCGCGCACCCCTACCGCCCCGAACCTCGCCGCCCGCCCCAAACAAACCTTTCTCCCGGCCCCTCCTGCCCGGTTCCAGCGCTGCTGTACGTATTCGCATCCGATCGCTAACTAAAGAAAGCACGGTGAAGCATCAAAAAGGGTCGGCCTGGGACAAAACGGCTCGGGCTCTAGATCTGACGTCTGAACGGGGGCGAGGCGGCGTGGCTCACGCGCGGGGCGGGCGGCCGCGGCGCTTGGGGGCGCCGTCCGCCGGCGCCTCCCCGGCGCTCTTCTTCGCCTTGCCCTTGGCGCGCCCCGCCGGGGGCGGCGGGGCCTGCACGGGGACCGGGGCCGGGGCGGGCGGGGGGGCCTGGCGGGGCGGGGCGGGACGGGGCGGCGGGAGGCGGAGCCGGCGCGGGCCTTGAGGCGGGCGGCGAGGGAGGTGGAGGCCGGGAGGGCGCTGGCGGGGGCGAGGTCCGCCGCGAAGACCGGCGCCGTCGCCGGCCCCGCCGACACCGCCGGCACCGTCGACGGCGCCGCCGGGGCCGCGCCGGGGCCGGGGCGCGGGGGGCCGAGGGGGCGCCGGCGGGGGCGACGAGGGGCCGGGACGGGGAGGAGGCGCCGGGGGGGAGCCCGGGGCGGGGGCGGAGAGGGCGACGGAGTCGCGGGCCGAGTCCATGGCGAGCAGCTCGAGGTCCGCCCCCGCCAGCTCGTCCTCCCCGCCCCGCCCGCCGCGCCTCCTGCGCCCCACCGCCCGCAGCGCCCGCTCCGCGATCACCGCCGGCTCCGGCAGCGCCCCCACCGCGGCCTTCGCGCGCTGGGCGCTCTCCGCGCGGCGCGCGGCGGCGAAGGCGCTCTCGTGCTCGCCCTCCTCGGCGATGGCCGCCGGCGGCAGCTCGCCCAGGCTCGACTCGCGCACGAGGCTCGCCACGCTCGCGAGGAGGCGGCTGCGGCGCCCGCTGTCGAACTCGATCTTGAGCTCGAGGTCGTTGCCGTCGAGGGAGGGCCCGCAGCCGACCACCGTCCCCGGCCCGAACTGCTCGTGCACCACGCGCTCCCGGGCTCCATCTGCCGGCCCGGGCGCCGTCAGGCGGGCGGGGCGGGTGCGCGGGGCGGGGCGGGGGCGGGGCGGACGCGGCGGGCGGCGATCTGGGCGGGGGTGCGGGTGGCGGGGCGGTGGAGGCGGCCGCCGCTCTCGGCGAGGGTGCGGAAGTCGAAGGTGGCGGGGAGCGCCGGCGTCTTCTCCCGCGCCACGAACCGCGACCGCCGGCTCGGCTTCCGCTGCGCCCCCTTCTTGCCCCGCTTCGGCGCCTCGTCCAGCAGCGCCAGGTCCTCGTCCTCCTCCTCCTCCCCCGCCTCCACCTCCCGCCGGCCCCGCGCCCCGGCCTTGCCCTTGGCCGGGCCCCGCGGCGCCAGCCCCGCCTCGTCATCCTCCGCGAGCTCGAGGTCGAGCTCCTCCTCCTCCTCGTCCTCGTCCCCGTCCGTGGCGCGGAAGCCGCGCCGGCTCGAGTTGAGCGGCTGCGCGACCGCCCGCTTCTTCGGGCCGGCCCGGATCGTGCTGCGCGGGAGGCCGCCTCAGGCGGCGGCGGACGGGGGGGAAGGGAGAAAGGGGCGGACCGGAGGTCGCCGTCCTCGTCGTCCTCGTCGAGGCCGAGGCCCTCGAGGTCGGCCACGTCGATGTCGAGGCCCCCGCCCCCGGCCCCCTCCAGCAGCGCCCCACCCTCCTCCTCCTCCTCCTCGATCTCGAGCTCCAGCTCGAGCTCCTCCTCCTCCTCCTCGTCGGCGTCGAGGGCGAGGTCGGCGCGGGCGGCGCGGCCGCCCTCCTGGAGCTCCTTGATGGTCTTCTGGAGGAGGGCGGTGTCGGCGGGGACCTCGCCCGAGTCGAGGTCGTCGTCGAGGCCGAGGCCCTCGCCCACGCCCGTCACGCTCTTCAGGATCTCGTCGATGTCGATGTCGAGGTCGAGGTCGTCGAGCCCCGCCGCCAGCTCCGCCTCGTCGAGCTCGGGCAGCAGGTCCAGCGCGTCCGTGTTCCCCTTCTCCGCCATCTCCTTCTCGAAGAGCGCGTCGATCTCCGCGTCGTCCGGCAGCTCCGCCTCCGGGTCGAACGGGTCGAAGAACTTGTCCGCCCCGCCCTCCCCCTCCACCGCCCCCTCCGACCCCTCCACCAGCCCTGGTGCCCCCGCCGCGGCGGCGGCGGCGGCGGCCGACGCCGGCCCGGCCCGCACGCGCACCGAGGCGCCGTTGAGGGAAGGGGCGTCGGTGAGGGGCAGGGGCACGCGGCCCGGCGGGGGCGACGGGGAGCGGGGCGCCGGGGAGCGGACGCGGCTGGAGCCGCTGCCGTCGACGACGGTGACGCTACCCGTGCGGCCCTTCGGGGGCCGGCGGCCGGCGAGGGCGGCGGAGCCCGGGCGGATGCGGGGCGGGGCGGGGGAGGCGGGCCGCGCGTCGGGCTCGTCGTCGTCCGCCCCCGGGAGGTTCTCCAGCAGCTCCTCCAGCGTCTGCTCCCGCTCGAGCTCCCGGCTCCGGTCGCCGGCGCGGGTGACGCCCACCGAGCCGGGCAGGTCGTCGATGAAGCGGGAGCGGGCGACGGGCACGCGGGCCTCGCCGCGCAGGCCGGCGGCGGCCGGGCTGTGGCTCTTGGCCGCCGTCGCGGCGTACGAGAGCACGAGGCGCTCCTTGGCCCGCGTCATCGCCATGTACGCCAGCCCTGCGCCCCCGAGTCGGCTCCGAGCCGGCGGGGCGGGCGGGCGGGGCGGGCGGGCGGGGCGGGCGCACGGCGCTCTTCGGCCATGAGGGCGGGGTCGTCGGCGGCGCCGGCGGCGGGGAGGGTCCCCTCGGCGAGCCCCATGACGAAGACGGCCTTGAACTCGAAGCCGCGCGAGGCGCGCAGCGTCATCAGGCTCACCGCCGGCCGCCGGGGTACGGGGGCCTCGTACCTCGTACCGGGGTACGTGGTTGGCGGGGGGGCGGGGAGGCGGGGGGCGGGGTCCCTGCGGGAGCAGCGTTCAGCGCCGCCTCCCAAGCGATTCGGCGGCCCTCCGGGCGCGGCACTAGAGCCCCGCCCGGCAGAGCCAGGGCCGGGGGCGCGGGCCGGGCCTCGTACCGGGGTACGTGGTTGGCGGGGCGACGGAGAGCCGGGGTGTGGGGCGGGGGCCCTGCGGGAGCAGCGTTCAGCGCCGTCTCCCAAGCGATTCGGCGGCCCACCGGGCGCGGCACTAAGGCCCCGCCCGGCAGAGCCAGGGCCGGGGGCGCGGGCCGGGCCTCGTACCGGGGTACGTGGTTGGCGGGGCGGCGGGGGGCGGGATCCCTGCGCGAGCGGCGTCCAGCGTGGCTGACGCCACGCTCAAAAAGACCCTCCGATTGAATATCAAAGAGCGGGCAAAGGCGGCTGGCCCGCGCACCGCGGATACGTGGTTGTGGCGAAGCGCGCGCGCGCAGGGCATGGGGCGGCATGCTGCAGCTCGTCGGCGATCCTGGCTCTGACTGCGCAAGACGCCAGCAGCCATTGAGTCCCATGCGTCGACGGCGAGGTGCCCCCAGAGCACGCGCGGTAACGGAGATCGCCCTGCGCAAATGAGCGCGGGCAGGCCGCGGTCGGCGCTCGGCGCAGGGGGCGGCGCGGGCGTGTGCAGACCTCAGCGCCGGCTTTTCGGCTCGTGATGGAGCGCGCACGGGATCGCATTGACATGCGGCGGCGGCGCGAGGGCGACGAACCGCCAGATGCGCCGCGCCGGATCGCCCGCGGTGAGCGAACCGAGCACGATGCAAAGTGAGCCACGGACCTATAGCAGTAGCTGTACATGTGCCGCGATGTGCGGCGTGTACTGCGGCGGCGAGCGGGGCCAGATGGAGGCGCCAGATACAGCGGCGGCGCCTGGGGAGTGCGACGCGCTCGAGCGTTTCGCACACCGGGCGATGTGTGGCTGGAGCTGGTGCCTCGTAACGCTGTCCCCCCCGGTTTTGGGCAGCCCCAAAACCGGCGCTGGCGCGGCGGCGGCAGCGCGGAGGACCCGAAGCGGTACACAACGCAATCGTTGCGCTGTACCGCGCATGCATAACGCGACCAGAGCGCTAGCAGCGCGGACTGCATGACGGAATCGCTGTCCCCCCCCTCCGCAAGCGGGCGCGCGGGACCTTGGCGCGCGGGCGCGCAGCGGGGATCCGCTAGCAAAAAGGACCTATGCGCGCCGATTCCCTAGCACTCGTGTAGCTGTCTTGCCGATCCCGCGCCGCGAATCCCGCGCCCGCAGTGGTCGAAAACCGATGGTGACGGGGCTAGACGCCGCCTAATGTATCGTGTTCAGTAGCATGCAACCTCCATTACTGCTATCTGTCGCCTAGCCCGCTGCCCCCCTCGCTGCGCCATCACACAACACATAATTCCCAACCCAATTGCTGTATTAATTTTGGACCAGAATGCGCTCCTAGATCCCTAGCAGGCGGCGTGGGCCCCTAGGTACCTTACTTCGATTTGACTAGTTCCCTAGAGTCGCTAGTTCGCTTCACGGCTTCACTCACGGTTCTCTCGGTGTTTTGCCGTGCTAGATCTAGAGGGTATAACCTTACTAAGTTAGCACGTAACGAGCATATACGTATTGCTATGCAGACAGTTACATTTGCGTATGGCAGAGTGAAAGCGGCTATCGTAGAGTTTAAAGGTCGGGCGCACGCGAGGTCTCCGCGAAGTGCGCGCCGGCCCCGGCCCGGGAGCGAAGGCCGCCGGGCGGCCGCGGGTCGCCTCTACGGCTCCGAGGCTAGCGCTCGCTGTTAAGACCGCCGCGGCTGCACAGGGAGGTCGCGGGCCGAACGGAGGGGCGCCAATCAGTTAAAGACAGGGATGCGGACCGCGCTCGGGCTCGCTCTGCGGCGTCTTGGTGGGCGGGACGCCAGCAGGCGGGCGCGGCGAGCGGGCGGGCGAGTGGGCGGGCGCTGGGCCGGCCCCTCACGCCAGCTCGAGGTGCATCTCGTTCCTGCGGCGCGGGGGCGGTCATGGTGAGGGAAACCCGCTCCGGCGCGCGTCCGGCACGTGCACGGACCAGGGCGTCTCCCCTAGGGGCCCCGGGGGCGTAAGTGGCAGGCGGAGCGCATGGCCGGGCGACGCGCTGGGGCGGGGCGGACCGTGGACGACGGGGCTGACGCCCCTGAAGGTGAAGCCGGCCTTCTCGTAGAGCGGCTGCACGTCCGCCTTGGTGATGAGCAGGAGCCGCCGCCGCGCCCCGCCGGCCCGCATCCACGCCTCGTACTCCCGCAGCATGCGCAGCGCGACGCCGCGGCGCCGGAGGGCGTGCCGCGTGACGACCGAGTGGATGTTCACGCTCTCGCCGTCGGCGTCGTGGTGCCGCATCGAGTGGTGCGTGAGGCTCGTGTCCCAGGAGGCCGTCGCGCAGACGAAACCTGCTAGACCTTCCGCGTCCTGCCCGCGCGGAGCGCCCGCGGTCATAATTAGCCCGCGAGCGCGGCGGCGGGAGGCGGAAAATGGCGTGGCGCGCGCGGCGGGGGTTTGAAGCGCGGTTGGGGCACCTCGGCGAGGAGGAAGAGGTCGTTGGCGTGCTCGATGCGGTATTTCAGCTGCGTCTCGCTGGCTGCCTCGTCGGCGGGATAGGAGGCGGCCTCGAGCGCGGCCAGCGCCGGCAGGTCCGCCAGCGTCGGGTGCCGGAAGCTCAAGTGCAGCTGTGGTTCCGAGGCCATGGGCGCGCTCGATTGCAGACTGCGCAGGCGCAGCGCTAGCTGGCCGCGGCCGGGCAGTTTCTTATGCACGTGCACCGGTACCCCCTTCCCGACACCTCCCTCCGGGCCCCTCCCCCCGCCCCTCCCTCGAGCTTCAAGGCTTCCTCTCGATCGCGAGCGCTAGCTCGCCCCCCTCGACTCTTCGCCCTCCGGGCCCCTCGAGCTCGGCCTCGAGCTCGAGCTCGCCCGGGCCCCCGCCGGGCCACCCCTCCCCGCCCCTCCCCGGCCCGGGCCCTCGAGCTAGCGCTTCCTCTCGAGCTCGCCCCCCTCGACTCTTCTCCGAGGCTCGGCGAGCCCCTCGCGATCGAGCTCCGGTACCGGTCGCACGCGTACGAGATGGATACCATAAATTCACAGCGTACAGATGCAAATAAGCTCCAAACGAATACCTAGGTACAGAGGCCTGTGCCTAAAGCTTTGCAAAATTGGAGGGCGGGGCCATCGCCGCCTTAGAATGGCGACGCCGACGCCGTCGGAAGCGCATGAAGGATGCCGGCTCCGGAGGGGCCGGGCGGGGGCTAGTGGAGGAGGGGCGGGGGCCGTTGGGGAGGGAGGAGGGGCGCGGCGGGGGTGCCGGGGGAGAGGGGCAGGGGGAGGCGGGGCCGGGCGAGCTCGTCGAGGAGGCGGAAGGCGTCGGCGGCGGAGGGGCGCGCGTCCGGCTCGTGCGCCCAGCAGGCCCGGATCACGGGCGCCAGGCGGCCGCGGGGCCCTCCTCGGGGAGCGCCGGGCGGAGGCCCTCTGTGGCGGCCGCCAGCGAGGCCGCCATCGGCGCCAGGCCGCTCCCCTCGAACGGCCGCCGCCCCGTCGCCGCCTCGTACAGCAGCTGCGCACCCGTCAGCGCGCGCCCGGCCCCGGGGGCGGGGGCGGGGGTGCGGGCGCGCCATGCCGAGGGAGTAGACGTCGACCTTCTCGTCCGCCGGCTCGTCCCGGATCACCTCTGCGCCCCGGTCAGGGGGACGGGGCGGGGGCGCGGCGCGGGGGGCCGCACCCGGGGCGAGGTAGAAGAAGGAGCCCTCGTCGCCCATGCGCCGCTTCACGCTGACGGCGCGGGCGCCGGCGGGCCCCCGCCCCGCCGCCGTCTGCAGGTGCGTCGCGCTCCCGAAGTCGGCGAGGCGCCACTCGCCGTCGGCGCCGAGCAGCACGTTCGCCGGCTTCACCTGCGCCCGCGCGGGCCCGTCGGCGGGGCGCGGGGCGGGCGGGCGGGGCGGGGGGCGGGGCGGGCGGACGTCGCGGTGGACGACGCGCGGCTGGCGCGAGTGGAGGTACGCGAGGGCGCGGGCCACGGCCGCGCCCACCGCGGCGGCCTCGCCGGCGGTGAAGCGGCGGCCGGCGTCGGCGCGGGCGCGGAGGGCGTCGGCGAGGGTGCCGGCGGGGCAGAGCTCGGTGAGGAGGAAGAGGTGCGGGGGCGGTCGCCGACGGCGAGGAGGCGGGCGACGGCGGCGTGGCGGAGGCGCTCGAGCACGGCCGCCTCGTTGCGGAAGCGCTCCACCTCCTCCCGCGTGAACTCCTCGCACCGGTACAGGAAGCGCTTCACCGCCACCCGCTGGCCCCGCCACTCCCCCTCGTACACGTCCGCCGTCGCCCCCGAGCCGACCTGCCGCAGCAGCTGCACCTCGCCCCACGCCGCCCGCGGCACGACGTGGAGGCCCTGAGGCTCGCGCCCGCCCCCGGGCCCGGCCCGAGGCCGAGGCCGCCGCTGACGAGGCGGGGGACTGGGCGCGCGACGACGGGCTCTCCGCCCGGCTGCTCGCCAGCGAGCGCAGCCGCTCGCTGCGGGCGTGGCGCATGGGCCGCTGCTCGCCCCCTCGCCGCCGCCGGCGTCGGCGCGGCCATCGAAGCTCACGTTGCGGTGGTGGCCGCGCTCCGAGACGGCCCGTTCGGGTGCTCCGCCGCCGACGCCGCCCCCCGCAGCTCCCGAGCCGCCGCCTCAGGATCCCCGCGTCCGCCCGCCGCGGCGAGCCGGCCGCGAGCGCCCCGCCGCCCCGCCGCCCCCGCCCGCCGCCGCGTGCGCCTCTTCGTCCCGCCCGTCGCTGCTCTCGCCGCTCTCCGCCCCGTGGCGGCGCGGCGGCTGCAGGCCCGAGGCGCTCGCCTCCTCCGCCGCGCGCCGGCGCGCCTCCTCGAGCCGACGCGGCTCCTCCCACGGGAGCACCCGCCGCGGCTTCCGCGGGCCCGCCTCCATGGCCAGCGCCTCCAGCGCGCCCCGCGCCGGCTCCTCGGCGGCGACGGCCGCCGCAGCCCGCCGCCCGGCCCGCTCCGGCTCGCCCTCCGCCGCCCCGCCGCCTCGTGCTCGTCTTCGCTGTGCGCTATCTGGGCGAGGAAGGAGCGGCGGAAGCCCGGCACCGCCACCGTCTGCCGCCTCGCGTACTGCAGCGGCGTCCCCAGCCGCTCTCGCGAGGCGTGCAGCGGTATCGGGCCTCTGCGGGCCGGTCCGGGGCTCCCGCCTCGGAGAATTCCGAGTCCGATTGCGCCGCCGCTGATCTCTGCGCCGAGACTCGGCCTG
This sequence comes from Cyanophora paradoxa, assembly GCA_004431415.1. NCBI lineage: Eukaryota > Glaucocystophyceae > Cyanophorales > Cyanophoraceae > Cyanophora > Cyanophora paradoxa. The sequence goes on along the minus strand of QPMI01000252.1, from coordinate 5,554 downwards.
GTGGCCGCCAGAAGGTCTAACAGGGATTTCTGCGCACCCTTCCAAACTTCGGTGCCTGTTGTCGCGGCGGTGAGCGTAGCTTCTGGTCGAGGTCATCTTCGGCATGAGCGGCGAGCGTCATTTGGCCAGCCGGCTAAAAGCTGTTCCTCGTCGAAGCTGCTGTCACATGTAGCGCTTTGGGCCGAGCCGGCGCCATCCTTGTCTCCGAACTGAGCTCCGAACTTGTCTCCGGGGGGATCAACCGTCGGAGGGCTGATGGCGCGTCTGGATGCTGGCCTCGGCCTTCCTGTAGCTTTCCCGAGGCTCGCAGTGCCTTTTGTGGCCTTCCTACGGCACCTGAGCCGCAACAAGGAAACGGCCGGAAGATTCGGTAGCCCCCCGCAGAGCAAGCGCTGCAAAGCCAAGGCCGGCGCCTCAGCACAGGCCGATCGTTTGCTAAAGTTGCTGGTCGCCGCGCACGCTGCTGAGCTGCTGGAATGGCGCCCGCGCCAGACGAGGACAGCGTCGCGCTTCTCCCGTCGAGGGCAGCCAAGGAGAGTGGCGTGAGTCGGTGCGGCTCGGGGGCTCGGGCTTTCGTTGGCTCAGGGTTCACTGCGTGCTCAGGCGCCTCGGACCCGCTGTCCTCGTCCCGGCGGCAGGCTGCGCAATCGCTGGGGCGACCATCGTGACCTGCTACATCTTGACCCAGCTCCTGCACCACACCAGCTTCATCACGCCGCCGATCTCGCTGACAGGGTGCGCACGTCGTTGCGCATGCGTACGTACGCGTACGCGTGTGCACGCGCGCCTTGAGTGCGGCCGGCGCGCAGCAACCATGCGCCGGAGTCCTACGTCTACTCTTTGGGCTTCACTCTGGCGGGGGCGTTGTTCGCGTTGGCGGCGGTCCTCCAGCTCCTCGCGCTCCAGGAAAAGGCGCTCGACGTGCTCGGCGCGTACGAGGGCGCCGTGCGGCTCGCGAACTTGACTGCGACGGTCACGGGCATCCTCTCTGGCCTCTTCCTCGCGCTGCACGCAGTCGTCCCCATGCAGCCCGACGCCGATGCGATACTGCTGGGAGAGGACATTCCAATCACCATTGCGTCACAGGTGCACTGAGGGCTCCCGCCCCATCTATCGATATCCTGCCTTCGATTCCCGGGCCGGCGCGCCGCAGGTGCACCAGTCGATGGCCGGCTTATTCTTCTCAACGGGCATTCTCCATTGCAGCGCGACGCTCTACGTCTGGCGCGCCCTGCGCGCCAGCGCGCCCTGCGCCGCCGCCTACCGCGTCAAGCTCTTCATCCTCTGCGTGCTCCTCTTCCTGTTCTTCGTCGGCGCGCCCCGCCCCGGCCCCTCGGCCAGCTCCCTCGGATCGGTCCCGTAACGCGCGGACGGGGCGCAGGGCCGGCGCTCTTCCCCGCGCTCATTGGGAAGGTGGAGAGCGGGGCGAGCCGGAAGCGGAACGCGTGGGGGGCGCTGCTGCAGTACGCCCTCGTGGCCTCCCTCCTCGCCTTCACCGCCTCCTCGACCGCCGACCTCCGCGGCGCCTCCCTCCAGCTCGCCCTCGCCCCCGAGCCCCGCCGCCCCGCCCCCGCCCGCCCCCGCTGACGTCGACCCCGCGCGCACCCCTACCGCCCCGAACCTCGCCGCCCGCCCCAAACAAACCTTTCTCCCGGCCCCTCCTGCCCGGTTCCAGCGCTGCTGTACGTATTCGCATCCGATCGCTAACTAAAGAAAGCACGGTGAAGCATCAAAAAGGGTCGGCCTGGGACAAAACGGCTCGGGCTCTAGATCTGACGTCTGAACGGGGGCGAGGCGGCGTGGCTCACGCGCGGGGCGGGCGGCCGCGGCGCTTGGGGGCGCCGTCCGCCGGCGCCTCCCCGGCGCTCTTCTTCGCCTTGCCCTTGGCGCGCCCCGCCGGGGCGGCGGGGCCTGCACGGGACCGGGGCCGGGGCGGGCGGGGGGCCTGGCGGGCGGGGCGGGACGGGGCGGCGGGAGCGGAGCCGGCGCGGGCCTTGAGGCGGGCGGCGAGGGAGGTGGAGGCCGGGAGGGCGCTGGCGGGGCGAGGTCCGCCGCGAAGACCGGCGCCGTCGCCGGCCCCGCCGACACCGCCGGCACCGTCGACGGCGCCGCCGGGGCCGCGCCGGGGCCGGGGCGCGGGGGCCGAGGGGGCGCCGGCGGGGGCGACGAGGGGCCGGGACGGGGAGGAGGCGCCGGGGGGGAGCCCGGGGCGGGGCGGAGAGGGCGACGGAGTCGCGGGCCGAGTCCATGGCGAGCAGCTCGAGGTCCGCCCCGCCAGCTCGTCCTCCCCCGCCCCGCCCGCCGCGCCTCCTGCGCCCCACCGCCCGCAGCGCCCGCTCCGCGATCACCGCCGGCTCCGGCAGCGCCCCCACCGCGGCCTTCGCGCGCTGGGCGCTCTCCGCGCGGCGCGCGGCGGCGAAGGCGCTCTCGTGCTCGCCCTCCTCGGCGATGGCCGCCGGCGGCAGCTCGCCCAGGCTCGACTCGCGCACGAGGCTCGCCACGCTCGCGAGGAGGCGGCTGCGGCGCCCGCTGTCGAACTCGATCTTGAGCTCGAGGTCGTTGCCGTCGAGGGAGGGCCCGCAGCCGACCACCGTCCCCGGCCCGAACTGCTCGTGCACCACGCGCTCCCCGGGCTCCATCTGCCGGCCCGGGCGCCGTCAGGCGGGCGGGGCGGGTGCGCGGGGCGGGGCGGGGCGGGCGGACGCGGCGGGCGGCGATCTGGGCGGGGTGCGGGTGGCGGGCGGTGGAGGCGGCCGCCGCTCTCGGCGAGGTGCGGAAGTCGAAGGTGGCGGGGAGCGCCGGCGTCTTCTCCCGCGCCACGAACCGCGACCGCCGGCTCGGCTTCCGCTGCGCCCCCTTCTTGCCCCGCTTCGGCGCCTCGTCCAGCAGCGCCAGGTCCTCGTCCTCCTCCTCCTCCCCCGCCTCCACCTCCCGCCGGCCCCGCGCCCCGGCCTTGCCCTTGGCCGGGCCCCGCGGCGCCAGCCCCGCCTCGTCATCCTCCGCGAGCTCGAGGTCGAGCTCCTCCTCCTCCTCGTCCTCGTCCCCGTCCGTGGCGCGGAAGCCGCGCCGGCTCGAGTTGAGCGGCTGCGCGACCGCCCGCTTCTTCGGCCGGCCCGGATCGTGCTGCGCGGGAGGCCGCCTCAGGCGGCGGCGGACGGGGGGAAGGGAGAAAGGGCGGACCGGAGGTCGCCGTCCTCGTCGTCCTCGTCGAGGCCGAGGCCCTCGAGGTCGGCCACGTCGATGTCGAGGCCCCCGCCCCCGGCCCCCTCCAGCAGCGCCCCACCCTCCTCCTCCTCCTCCTCGATCTCGAGCTCCAGCTCGAGCTCCTCCTCCTCCTCCTCGTCGGCGTCGAGGGCGAGGTCGGCGCGGGCGGCGCGGCCGCCCTCCTGGAGCTCCTTGATGGTCTTCTGGAGGAGGGCGGTGTCGGCGGGGACCTCGCCCGAGTCGAGGTCGTCGTCGAGGCCGAGGCCCTCGCCCACGCCCGTCACGCTCTTCAGGATCTCGTCGATGTCGATGTCGAGGTCGAGGTCGTCGAGCCCCGCCGCCAGCTCCGCCTCGTCGAGCTCGGGCAGCAGGTCCAGCGCGTCCGTGTTCCCCTTCTCCGCCATCTCCTTCTCGAAGAGCGCGTCGATCTCCGCGTCGTCCGGCAGCTCCGCCTCCGGGTCGAACGGGTCGAAGAACTTGTCCGCCCGCCCTCCCCCTCCACCGCCCCCTCCGACCCCTCCACCAGCCCTGGTGCCCCCGCCGCGGCGGCGGCGGCGGCGGCCGACGCCGGCCCGGCCCGCACGCGCACCGAGGCGCCGTTGAGGGAAGGGGCGTCGGTGAGGGGCAGGGGCACGCGGCCCGGCGGGGCGACGGGGAGCGGGGCGCCGGGGAGCGGACGCGGCTGGAGCCGCTGCCGTCGACGACGGTGACGCTACCCGTGCGGCCCTTCGGGGCCGGCGGCCGGCGAGGGCGGCGGAGCCCGGGCGGATGCGGGCGGGGCGGGGAGGCGGGCCGCGCGTCGGGCTCGTCGTCGTCCGCCCCCGGGAGGTTCTCCAGCAGCTCCTCCAGCGTCTGCTCCCGCTCGAGCTCCCGGCTCCGGTCGCCGGCGCGGGTGACGCCCACCGAGCCGGGCAGGTCGTCGATGAAGCGGGAGCGGGCGACGGGCACGCGGGCCTCGCCGCGCAGGCCGGCGGCGGCCGGGCTGTGGCTCTTGGCCGCCGTCGCGGCGTACGAGAGCACGAGGCGCTCCTTGGCCCGCGTCATCGCCATGTACGCCAGCCCTGCGCCCCGAGTCGGCTCCGAGCCGGCGGGCGGGCGGGCGGGCGGGCGGGCGGGGCGGGCGCACGGCGCTCTTCGGCCATGAGGGCGGGGTCGTCGGCGGCGCCGGCGGCGGGGAGGGTCCCCTCGGCGAGCCCCATGACGAAGACGGCCTTGAACTCGAAGCCGCGCGAGGCGCGCAGCGTCATCAGGCTCACCGCCGGCCGCCGCCCGTCCATGTCGTCCGTGTCCTGCCCCCCGCCCCGCCCCGCTCGACCGGCGGCGAGGGGCGGGGGCGGGGCGGGCGGACGGAGAAGAGGGCGACGTCCTGGAGGAGGACGCCGAGGCCGGCCTCGCCCAGCGCCCCGTACTCCCCCTCGAGCCGCCGCAGGAACTCGTTCAGCGTCCCCAGCCGCCCCTTCGACGCCGCCTCGTAGTGGTCCTCCAGGTACGACACGTACCCCACGCGCTCCAGCACCCCCCGCGCCACCTCCGCCGCGCTCCCCAGGCGGTGCCGCGGGGCCGAGCCCGGGCTCGGGGAGCGGCCGGAGTCGGCCCCGGTGGCGCCGGCGCGGAGCGAGGAGATGTCCTCGAAGAATGTGGCCAGGCCGGCGACGACGCGCGGGGCGAACGGGTGCTCCACGGGGGCGCTCCCCGCCGCCCCCGCCCCCGCCAGCGCCCGCAACGCCGCGAAGACGGGCTGGTGCCGCGAGCGCGCCCACGCGCGCACCTCCCGCCACGTCGCGTCGCTCACGCCCCGCGCCGGCACGTTAATCACCTGCTCGGCGCGCTCAGCCCCGGCCGGCTCGCGTGGGCGGGGCGGGGCGGGGCGGGGCGGACCCGGGCCATGGCGGCCTCGTCGTCGGGGTTGTGGATGAGGCGGAGGTAGGCGATGATGTCGCGGACCTCGCGGCGGCGGAAGAGGTGGTGGCCCCCGAGGAAGCGGAACGGCACCCCCGCCCCGTCCAGCTCCGACAGCAGCGCGTCCGCTGGCCCCCGCGTCGGCCCCGCGCCCCGGCGCCGGCGCGGGGCGGGCGGGGCGGGGCGGGGCGCACCCTGCGCGGTGGTGCGGAAGAGGACGGCGATCTCGCCGGGCGCCGCCTCCTTGCTCTCCAGCAGCGACGCGATCTGCCGCACGAGACGGGGCTCGGCAGCGGCGGGGCCGGGGCAAGGCGGCGGGGCGGGGTCAGGCGGGGCGGGGCGGACCTTGGAGACGACGTACTCGGCCTCGTCCTCCGAGTCGGCGGCCTCGTAGACGGAGACGCGGCCGCCGGCGCGGGTGGGGAGCGACTGGGGGCCCTCGACGTCGGGG